>JAAEAF010006542.1:0-64812 GCA_011037195.1 Triatoma infestans | reverse complement strand
TATGTATGTATGTATGTATGTATCTATGTATGTGAACAGCGTACGTAGCTCATAAATGAAAAATCGCAGAAAGTTCAAACTTGATTTTCCGTTTCGGTATCACTATATGATCTGACAGTACGTTATCTGTCAAAATTCCTCAACCGAAAGTGCCACTTTACTAAGTGTTTTTTTTCACTTTTTTGAAATTTTCTCAAAAATGGCTTTGACGATTTTCTTTAAACTTTGTATATTAACTTCACATGGAAAGTTCTACAATTCTTATTTGTAACATTTCTCTAGGAAAATGCATATAAGGGCACTTTTGGGGGAGGGGTGGGAGTAGGTTGTCCTCTAAATTGCTATTTCAGTTAATTACACAATTCTATCATTTAAATAATAATAATTAGAATTAAATGCATTGTTGAAATTCCGAGTTTGAAGAAAATCAGAAGACCGGAAGTGCGTTTTTACTAAGAGTTTTTTTCACTTTTTTGCAATTTTCTCAAAAATGGCTCAAATGATTTTCTTTAAACTTGGAATATCAACTACACAAACAAAGATCTACGATTTTTAACAGAAGGTTCAAACTTGACATTCCGTTTGGGTATCGCAAAGGAATCTGACAGGGCGTTACTTGCCATAATTACTCAACTGGAAGTTCCACTTTATGCGCAGTAGAGCAGACTTTTTAAACATTTATTTTATTTACTTATCTCGTGCGCTTAGAAAAACAAATGTATTAATTAGAAAATATTTCAAACAATAGTACGATAATTTATGCTTTTAATTCCCTTTTTATTTCCCATTTGTCACAACATTGCCAAAAACCGTTAAAACCGTTGGAAGTATTATAAGTGAATTTATTCATTGATAAAACTTTGAATTTGCAACATTAAACCAATCTATTTTATAAAAACGCACTTCTTTTCATTCTTATGTGATTTTTATTACATACATAATTTTATTTAAAGAATTAATTTGTTTTTAAATTATAGGTTCATTCATTTAAACATGCAAATTTTAAATTACGTAAATTATATTTCTCCTCAGATCATCCCAATAAAGTTGCTGTTATGTTTTAACCGAAGTTGTAAAAATATGAATCATGATCTAATTATTATAATATAAACTCCTTTTTTTTTTTCTAAAACAGATTAGCCAACAGTTTCAGAACTTATCTCAACCTTAACTAATTCCTCTTTGTATAAAGGTTATCCCATAGAAAGAGAGAGAATTTGTTAGCAAAGAACGCTGAAAGAAATCGATTTTGCTTTAATAATTTCATTACATGTAACAGATTGATCAAATAAACACCGTTTTTTTACACCAAGAAGATGAAATGATCTTCGGAATTATTTTTTACTTTCTCTTACTCCTAGTAAGAGGAAGTATTGTAAATCGTGTAAAATTTCGATATCGAGTTTTTCACACCGAATATCGTTTGGATGTCCCCTGATATCCCAACAAAATTGGTTTTTTAAGCAATGGCTGTGTGCCGTGTGTCTTGTGTGTAGTAAACAGCATCGGTGAAAACACGAAAAACCGTAGAAAATTTTGAAACTTGATATTCCTTTAGAATCACAAGGGATCTGACAGTACGTTAGCTGTCAACGCTTCTCACCGGAAGTACCACTTTACACGTTGGTTTTACGTTTTTCGATTTTCTTAAAAATGGCTCCGACGATTATCTTTAAACTTGGAACATCAACCACACATACAAAGAGCTACAACTTTTATTTGATACATTTCTCCGGGAGTATGCATTTAAGGGCACTTTTGGGGGAGGGGTGGGGTTAAGTTTCCATCGAAAGTGCTACTTCAGTTTAATAGACAATTCTGTCATCTAAATAATGTTTAATTAAGAATTAAAATAGTTTGTTTGAAAATTCCGAGTTTGAAAAATCGGCGGATAACCGAAGTGCGTTTTCTTTAACACTTTACTAAAATTAATTCATGCCTCTTTTTTCGCAATTTTTTTTGGTGCAAAAAAAAAAAAAACATGCTACCGACGATTTTCCTTGAAACTTCATATATAACTACACCTATAACTTTTATTTAAAACTTTCTCTTGAAAATTCATTTAAGGCACTTTTAGGGGAGGGGTGGGCTCATGTGTTTTTTCTCATAAAGTGCTATCATGTAGTTATTATACAATTCTATCATCCAAGCAAAATTAATTAGAAATAAATAGTTGGCCAAAATTCCAAGTTTTAAGCAATTAGTAAACCGACTTTTACTGAACAGTTTTTTCAGTTTTCAACGACTTTCGTTAAATTTGGTACATAAATTATAACATTTGTCACTTATAGTTTTGAGAACAGGAGTAAGAGAGAGTTGTGTGAGTGTTTCATACCAGATTTTTTTTTTAATAGAAAGAAAAAAATGTACAATGCGCTATGTAATTTCAGTGTTGGATATTGGTTACACATAAAACATTATACTGCCATGTGTCGGTAGATAAACTCGACTTTTATCAAATATTTTCCTAAAAAATAGATTTCCTCCCATTTTTAAATTTGAGAAGATACCTTAGTATGATTGCAACTTAATGATACTTCAAGGCAAGCGGCGCATACTTATAAAATTGTAAATTGCAAATTTTTGAACTTAGCTCTTTGATCATTCACGTCAAAACATCCCAGAAATCTATTATTCTTTATTAATTTATTACTTTTTATACACTTTTATATACTTTTTTTAAAAATAATTTTTCAGCAACATTTGTGAAAGTAAATTAATTAAAATAAACTAATTACTGAAATTTAAATGCGCGTGTTATGCATTTGAATAAAATGAAACTGGATCAGCTAATGAGGTCACTTAATACAATAAATAAGAGTGATCATTGGTTAAGATATTAATATATGTGGCATTGTTTATTATGTTATATAAATTAATCAATTAAAAGTTTAGATAATGACAAATAAAATGAAATTTCTTTAAATCGTAAAGATTTATAAAGTTATCAAAATAATAAATTAGCCTCTTCAGCTATTAGAATTGTCTACCACTTTGTAATGCATTAACACGTCATTTAAAACTAGATAAAAGAGGAAGCAAATCTTTACATCCATTTATTTCTGTAAAAACTTGGCCAAATCCACTGGCATATAGAGGAACATCTTTTATGATCTTGTTTTAGATTTATATTGTCGTCTATAAAAATCTAAGATTCATTTGGAAGTGAGCGATATGTAGAATTTGTAGGCCACGCTCAATCCAAGTAGAGTTGCTCTCATCAACTATGCAATATTTTAAAATTCAGGAGGTTCGGCCAGAAGTATTCTAAAAATATTCTGTATATGTAGTGGGAAAGATATAATGTGAAGGTCTTGTTAATATATGACCCACTTTAACTGATTAATCACTTTTTAACAAGACATCTATCTATATACAACATTTGGTGTGATCTGTAATATCAACTATTTTTTTGCGAGGGCTGACGGAATACAAAACACACTGGATTAGCATAACTCAAACTGAACTTTTATTAAGTTGATTGTGATGCACCTAGCGGCCAGTCCATAATTAATGATACTATACTTCATTATTTTACAGATTACATCTTATAAATCCACAGAACGTTTATGCCTTGAAAAACGAAATAAATTTATGAAAGTATAGGCAAGAATTCACCTTGTTTTTACTTCTGGCCAAACCTCACGAAATTTTAATAATATATACTTCAACAGCCGACAAACAACCAAACATCATTAACTGTGCAATATAATTTAGGGTGTAGGATCAATATAAAAGTTGTGATTGTGGTTGGGCCCGCACAGCTGGAAAGCATCAGAAATATTTACGATGATATCCTGCTTCATTATGTGGTCATTGACCAGTTTCGGGCGTTCGCCCATCATCAATATCTTCATAGAATAGTGTGATATCACAGACTTGCATTTTATCAATAAATCTTGATGGGCGAATGCCCGAAAGGTCGATGATCACAAAATGAAGCAGCTATCAAGGTAAAAATATCTGTTAATGTAAATGTGGTCCCATCTTTAGCGTGGGATATCTCCACAGTACTCGAGATTCCTAGAAAAGAGAATAAGAATAATCCCCTTTATTTGTTCTGTAGTTTGCTTTTTACATTATTTGGAAATATTTGATTTTAAAATTACAAGCATAATAAATACCTCCTATAAAATACTAATCTAATTGTCTTGAAGTACTTCCTGGGATAGCTACTTTCTGAGTTTGAGGTCTGTTCCAAATTCGGTATTTTTTAAGTTGTCTTGATATCTTTGTATTGTCCTGTCTATGAACTTCTTCCAGCTTACCCTGTGAAGTTGTTTATTTCATTTGAACTATTGTACTCCTGAAGTGATAGGCGTTACTTTATTTGTAAGTAATATAATGCAATTTTATTGGCCCGGAACAGGCTTCAATGGAGATCTTAATAATGTATTGGGGGATCGCTGGAGATTGCAGTTTTAGTGGTATCCATTTTTTGGGTAGAGCAGTTCGAACTGCCTGCCTTAATTTCATGTTATTATGTACGCAGCCAAGTTAGAATACTGTCGAGTTATAGACCAAGGTATTTTAGGAGTTTCCTCCCCTTTTATCCATTGCAATATAGTGGCATATTATGTAAATGTTAATTTTTAAAATTTAAGCTATGTTTGTTCTATGAATAATAAAATGTTTACCTGAATGTCTTATTTATGACTAGCAACAATGTTTTATATCAGATTGTTATTTTTGCCCAAATAAACTTGCATCCATTTCCATCTATACGAAGTAATAGCTATTGTTTTTACTAGGTGAACATTTAATTATTTCTTGTTATTTTTCTTCTTCTTTTCTTTTAATTTCCTTTCTAAAATATTTGTAACCAAGGAAAAAATTAAATTTTGTTTTTTAACAGGATGTTATTAATATTGGTGATAATAGTACTCACCCTACTCTGCATATTAGATTACAACAAGCGGCGGTATTGGATTAGAAAAGGTGTCACACAAACTCCTTCAATACCATTTTTTGGTCATTTTTTATCATTGGTGACTCAACAGTGTACACCCAACGGCGTTTATGATAAAATCTATCAAATCACTGATAGCAAACTGCCATATGTGGGCATTTATGAATTTTGGCGTCCGACACTGATCGTTAAAGATTTATCACTTGTCGAGAAAATATTAATAAAAGATTTCTCCAGTTTTTTGGATCATCCAAGATGGATTTTTGATAAAAAATCGATATTTCACGACAGTCTGCTTAATATGACAGGTACTTTAAACTTTGTTTTATTTATCATTTTTTTGTTGTTATATCATGAAATATAATTATTAATAATCATATATTTCATACAATTATGTATAAAGATATAGTACAGATGCAAAGAGGAATTTGGGCTTTTGAAAACAATTCCAACTATTAAACTATATAGTGAGTAGGACACAGACACTAGCATTTAGTTGAAACTACAAGAATTTAAAAGAGTTATTTATTTTATTACATCACCTGGCAGTTAAGAAGAAGTAGCAATTAAGCCCACAACCGCATTCATTAAATGAAATATCTGCTTTAATCTTCGGATGACTACATTCTATACACAAAAACTAATATGTAAGGGAGATGCAATAAATCTTGCTGATCGCAAGCATTTGACTATGCAAACATCCCACACAATCAAAGTACCTCTCTCTCTCTCTCTGCAGGTCCTACGATTGGGACCTGAGTATTGTCCAGATTAGAGTGGGATATATAAACGGACGCCAAAGAGTTAAAATTAAAGCTTCTTTAGCGTAGTGTCGCTTCTAAAGCGAACACAACACGTTCTTTTCAGTTTCTTGTTTTCAGAAGATAAGGTTGCTGAAACAACACTCTGAAAACGTGTTTTTTCAGCTTTAGAAGCGACACTACCTTCAAGAAGCCTATTGAGATACAGGGAAACGTCGGTTTACAACAAACCACACACCGGTCTCAACCCGAAGACCTGAGTGTTTTAGAAAACATGACAAATTCAACCAAGTATTATGTTTCTTATTTTTGGTTTTAAAGTCCTTAAACGTGGCAGAATCATATACGAAAAGTTTTTTTTTTGCTGAGCAATTTCATTAAAATTTGTCACGTTCTTTGACCATGAGCGGAAGTAATCGTGGTTAACAAGTAGGAAGTAGTAGTAATAGCGGTACAGATGTCGACCAACACACGACCAACTTCTTCACATGCTGCACGATCCCATGACGCCCAAACTTCTTGAAATCAAGAAGTGTTTGTTCTAACTTTTGTAATTTGATATTTATTGTCACTTAAAAGAGAAATTTAATTTGCTATATTAATATGTTTTTTTTTATTATTGTAAAACTTGGCTTTAGCATTTAACGGACACCATGCCACACCTGTCGGAATATTTTCCAATCCCCAACAAAGGCTCCCATTAAAATAGTTAATATAATTAAAAACTATTACTATGGTTAAAACCTGCAGTTTCTTATAACTACACTACCCATTAATAGCACAATATCTAGTTTACTGTAATATACTTCTTACTTCTCGATCGATTAGTTTGAAGTTTTCTTTTTTTTTTAATAAAAAGAATATAAATATATATTTAAGTTGATTTTGTTCATTTCTAAGGTGACCGATGGCGAGCAATGAGATACCAGATGATACCATGGTTCACATCGGGGCGAATGAAATCTCTTTTTCCACATATATTTAAATGTATTTCCATTCCTGAAGGAGAATTTGAAGCAAAGAGTGTTCTTAGGCTAATTGCAGCCGATACCATAGCAACATTTCTCGGCGTAGAAATTGGTGATAAAAAGGAATTCCAGGATATACACAATACTCTGCATGAAGTTTCGAATATGAGGTAAATTCTTTTGCCTGCAAGAAAAGAAAAAGTAAATTACAATGTTTATTTGCCAAGTTATAATGAAAATTTACTTTCAGATACTACAAGCTAATATTAGTAGAACATTTTGCGAAATTTGCTGATTCCATAGGACTAGGTTTTGCAGATAGTTCTACAGAAAATTATATTAAAAATTTCACTAAATCAGTAATTTCAAATAAAGATCATTCGCTGGCCCAAAGATTCCAGAAACTATTAGATGGGAAATTTGTACAAATGAGAAAGAAAGATCTTTACAAGAAATCTGCAGACGATGAAGTCTATTCTTATAGTAAGTAGGTCTATATTTTTAAACATTCATTGCCTGGAAATTTATAAAGCAAATTAAATAATTTTTGGTAATTATCTGGATTCTTGTTTGGCAGAAATCACCGAGGAACTGATAACGAACATTGTTGCACAATTTTTACTAGGAGGTTTGGATGTAACATCAAATACAATGACTTGGTTCATGATTGATATGGCTCTGCATCCTGAAGTACAGAAAAAAGCTCGTGATGAAATCAGGAATGTTTTGAAAAGCTATGGTGGCTGGTCTTATGAATCTGTTCAAGAGATGAAATATTTTGCAAACTGTTTGAAAGGTAAAAAAATTGAATCGATAAATTTTAGAAGGTTATTTTTCTTGGGATTGGTTTGCATTTACAGTTGCGCTGGGAGTGAATTGCAAGTCAGTGCAAAGTTAACGTATTATTTGGTTGGCCAAAAGCAATTCGTTTATTTTACAATTTTACAGCTTATAGATCGAAGTCCTATTAAGCCGAACGAAATGAAAAATATAATCATTTATATTGTTATTAGGGATGCTGTCGACAAGTTCCCATTCCTTAATTTTAGGATTTCATTTTTCTTCTTCTAGCTAGTCATCATGATTCTTTTATTTCGAATGCACATGACTTTGGTGAATCAATCATTGTCCTTCACTTTCATCATCGAGTCAAATCCAGTTATTAAATCCGGAAAACCTAAATGGGCCTAGAATTTGGCATTATTTCAAATAACAGGTTTATTGATTATAGTTTCGTTATTTCGAAACAATCAAAAAAAGACTTTTTAAAATAAGGTTTTTTAAAAGCCGTAATTTCAAATCATTTTTACCAGCTCTACGAATTTGAGGGGGCCCTTTTCAACTTGTACAGGTTTGATCGTCGGGGAATAGCAGAAGCGATATCTGCAGTAAAATGTTTAATGATGGTGAAAACTGAATTAGTAATGCGCTAGAGATTTTACTGGCAAGAACTACATAATTTTCGCCAGATCAGAAACCCCTAATGGTAGTTAACAATTTTTATTTAGTATATTGTGAAAGCTGTAGCTTCATAAACAATTGGATTTAGGACTTGAACAAAACTATCAATACCATATGTTAGATTAAATAGATGTGGGTGGCGTCCAGATTGCCTATGCTAGCCGTGAACCCACTGGATATTGTATGGCAATGCGGAACTTTACTGCGAGCAATTAAGATTATATGAACAATGAGGCACTTGAACCCATAAAATCAGATGCACACATCGTTTTTTTTAACTGGAACAAATTTTGATTCGAAAAAGGAGATAAAAAATATTGATATATTTTTTCTTGAAAGAAAACCATTTCTTCGAAAAGATTATTACATTTTCTTCTTCCCTTAAAAACTGTATGAAATTTTGTTTATACACATTACTTTGCCCCAACTAAATAAATTGAAGTAATATAACTGAGATTTGCTGTAATTGAGCAAACGCTTCAAACTGATCCCAATAAATGCTGAACATGCATCTATATTCAGATACAATTATTTATTCAACATACTTTGTTTCGTTTTTTTTAAGAATCCATGAGAATGAATGCAACTTTTCCATTTATTTTTCGTTCATGTACTTCATCTTATAAAACGCCGGATGGTCTGATAATTGATGAAGGAACTAAAATTATCATACCAGCTACAAGTATTCAAATGAATCCAACCGTTTATCCAGAACCAGAACTTTTTAAGCCAGAAAGATATGGAAGTGAACAAAAACAAACGGATATACTATGGCTACCCTTTGGTGAAGGGCCCAGAAAATGTGCAGGTATTTTTTTCCCTATAAATTAAATAAATATTTTTAGTAGAAGCAAAAATGAACTCATTTAGAATTTTTTTATTGAAAACAATAACGAAAAAATGAGTCGAGAATCGTAATAACTCTAATTTCCGAACTTCTTTCGAATGGGTTTGTTGGCTTTAATGCCATTCTAAATAACTTAAAATCGTAATATACTCTTCTGAACTTAAATTGACGACTATCAAGGTCCATTTTTCACATTATAGTTCAAGAAAAATTAAAATTTTTTCATAAAAATATTTGGAAGTGAGTTCTGAGCAGGGATCTGATGCTTTTTAAAAAAATCTATCAAGAATATAGGGCGTTTCATCATAAAGCATAATAGCTAGAGTTTCTTGCAAAGAAGGCACTCATGGAAGTCACATTATGCAAAGACAAGCCAGCCATAGGGGTTGCTCTCCCATACTTCCTTTTTCTAATAATATATCTCTCGAATGGTTACTATAAACATAGTAATGAAAATAAGATATCTTCGCAAAAAATCCCTTTTATCTTGAACATTTTCGCTAATTGCTCAATGAGATTCGCCCTTCTTTCATGTTTAGGCTTTTATGATTAAAAGAAATGGATTCCGTTTGGGGGAAGCGTTCACGCTAACGAAGTTTTACTTACTTGCTCGTCCTATCAATATAATATAGAATATCTATTAAGTATCACGTTACATGGTAACATCATAATATTATACATAATGAATTGATCATTTAATGAGAATTATTGCATTAAAAAAAGGCATCTCTTTTAAGGAGGAGCATCATCATTTTGAGGTCCCAAAAGATAGGTCAACTCAGTAGGATGTGTAACTTTCGAGGGTTTCTTTTATTGACCTTATAACTTCCAAATGTTAGAGGTCATTTTAACTTGAAATTCCTACGATGATTGGTTTTGAATTAAGTCTGTTACAAACATAAACAGACTTTTTTCTAAAAATGTGTTTTTCATTCTAAAAGGACCTCAGAATACGTATTTCCAATACGAATTCATTCTCGAATATCTTACACGAATAACTAACTTTTATAGAATAAGTGACTGGTGTTCCTTCGAAAAGTGTCTTTTTTTTAATCCATTATTAAGATGTGCTTAATAAGGCAGCCATGACTAGAAACATAAGTGTTCTTGATTAGGTGATTGAGTTCCAAGTCTTCGGTATGAGTGATTTAGTATAAGCAGAGGTTTCGCCAATGTTGCAATAAGCTTCTTCAAGATATTAATAGAATTATATGGACTAAACCCAGGTTTATTCCCACTTGCGCGATGATTAGCTGAGATTTTTTTTCGTGGTTCTATCTTCGTCCATCCTCAAAGTTTGATTAAATAAAATTTTGTTAAAACTTTGATAACTCTTTGTGATATAAATACATGTCTACACAATCTTATTAAGTCAAGCTCAGATGAGATACAAAACCAGTCAGTCAAAACCGAGAAACAGAAGTATCCATTAAAAAAACAGAATCTCAGATAATTGTAAGTTACGATGGATTTGACATCAATAGCAAGAACAGACATATAATACTTACATTGCCTTTTTTTTTCTTCAATTGGAATCTGTCAATTTCGGGTTTGGACGATTCAAAAAGCACTAACCAACCTTAGATGCCTTTAAAAAGGAAAGAAAATTTTGAGTCAGTTTGAACATTTATATTATGTTTGCAATTTAACAAAAATAGTGATCTCTATTCATTTTCAGGAATAAGATTTTCCCAAATGGTAATGAAGACTACGATAGGTCGTATTTTGGAAAATCATGAAATCAGTTTAAGTGAACGAACAAAACAACCTAATGCTATTAATCTCAAGGCATTTTTGGGAAGACCAAAAAATGAAATATTTGTTAAATTGAATAAAGTGCTGTAAAATAAATTTTTTCTTATTTCACTAATATATTATAAAAATTATTAATAATAAATAAATCATTATGATTATCGTAAATATTATCGAATTTGTTCAGAATTCTAAAACATAAGTAAATATTGCCTAATGTTACTAAATATTAAATATTATTTACTTAATATTAAATATTTTTTTCACACTCAAGATTTATTTGGCTGCATTTTTTTTAAATTGTAAAACTGTATCCTATAACTATCACTTAAAATTGTTTACCTATAGATTTTTAATTGGTTGCCATTTCTTCGGTTGATTCGGCTAACTGCACCTGAAATGTAATGTAATTCTCTTCTGTAAAGTTACTATTACCTTTTTGAACACAATCACCACTTTTCATCACTTCTTTCACCTGATCTTCAAACTGCTTCAGATCTTCTTTTTTCAACAATAAAAACTTCCTGGTCTCCATTAGTATAGGACCTTTATTTTTCACCATACCCAAAACGTTTGCATTCAATCGTTTCAACAAACCTTGTCCAATGGTCATTAAATCAAAGAAACGGTGATATTTCTCCAATTTTGCAGCATCTTCTAGCGTGTTAATTGGTAAAAAAATTAATTTATGTTTAATTGGTAATGGTGTATAATCTTCTTCACTATTATCACATTCAACGTTGAATTTATTATAATTAAAATTCAACTTTGCCATTGCCGTTGTAACAAAGCCCAAATCTCTGTCTTGGCCAACATGTACATACTTTGTATTATGTTCAATTTCATGGAACATTCTCATTAAATTTCTTTCGGTTAAATCTGTGGCCCGTTTTGCCCGCGTCTGATTCACCTCTCGCATCATATCGATATCTTCGCATTCCAAACCGTAACAATAGTATGGCCCACTAGTTATATCACCTAAATAGTTCAAACTCAACAATTTATCACCATCCGATTCAATGCCTACAGCTAAAGTTGCATTAGAAACGCTGAACTCTTTCTCCAACCATGTGAATGCCATACCTGTACTCCTCCATTGTTTATATTCCTGTGAGTTAATTTTTTCACCATCTTTAAGATCTTTCAAATTCATAAAATAATACCAATCAAAAACACCCATTCTTGAATCGTATCTAGTACCAAGAGACTTTCTCAACCTATTGTCCCAACTAACGGCCATATTGAACTTATTTTTCACCCAAAATTTGAATATGTTCTCCAATTGATCCTTTTCTTTGTATTTAAGATTATCAAGATCTAGACAAGGCATTCTTCTGAGCTGATATTTCCTATTTGTTACCATTTTCACATACTGATATGCTTTTTTTATTAAATATTCTGCTGTTGTCGGTCTTAAAAAGGAGTTACCATAAATTTCCATCCATATATTTGATTTCTCTTTTAAACCAATTTTATCAGATGGTTCCAAAGCAATAAGTACAAGTAACATTTCTCTTGCCACCAATTCTAATAATAAATCAACTATGTAAAAATTAATTGTTATATTCTGCGCATCTTCATGTGTATAGTATTTGGATACAGTCTTAAGAATATGGCGAGCATCGGCCGAACCAGCTACTAAAATATTAAGTTCTAATTTACCTTCTAGATTGTTAAATTGTTTGTAAATTTTCAAAATATCCAATGCTGGACTGTAACCCCAAAACATAGTTTCAGTAAGAGATCTGCAATAAAAACAACAGAAAAAAAGAAAACTAAAATATAGTTGCACAAGTTTTAAGTTCGAACTATATCATTACTATGGTAACTAATCAACAGTAAGAGGTCAGCTGATTTGTATGAACCCAACTTTTTACATAATTTAATGTTGTGGCTATTTTTTTATTAAAAGAATTTAATGTTATGTGAATGAATTGATTCTGTATATTTTCTTTGTAAAAATATTTCTTTATTTCATATCTAATAAATTTAATTTCAATAACAGGAAATATTTTATATACGACATAGTGTGTCCCCATTGAACACACTTCTAAATGACTGGAAAAGAAAAAAACTGACCGTAAAGTCTATGACCGTTTGACTTCCTCTTTAAAATCTAAGGGCAGAAGAATGCTGGATTCGAACCCGAAACCTTCGCGTCGCTAGTCCAGCGCGCTACCGCTGAGCTATTTAATAATCCCTTTCCATAATTTCACCAATTTAGCTAAGATAAAAATAAGTAAAATGTACTTTAGAAGGATTCTATGGAATTGTGTCAGTCTAATTTTGATAGATTCTATTTAAAGAAACTAGATATTTAGCAAGAAACCAATTTAACTAAGGCACTAACTAAATCATCTAGTTTCTTTAAATAGAATCAATAAAATAGTAGAGCGTTCACAATTCCATAGAATCCTTGCAAAGTACATTTTATCTGAAAAATGCTTAAAAAAAAATGATATAAATAAAAAATGTTCATCGACTATATATATCGAGTATATATCATCGGAGATATTTTCCGTGATAGCCTGCTTCTTTTTGTGGTTATCGACCGGTTTCGGGCGTTCGCCCATCATCAGGATGCGTTTGTCAAACATTGTGAAAACACCGACTTGCACAAAGCAAATTCAGTTTATTGTATGTTTAGATATTGTAGAGAGAATTTTTACAGACATTTATTGTTGTTGTCTTTCAAGATAATTTATCTTGAAAAGTTTTCTAGTTATCAAGCTCGTTGATAGTACACAAAATATTTTTAATAAAATTTAAGAGGTTTAGTTTCTCCCTAAAATAAGTATTAACGATTCCTTTTCCACTGGTTCTCGAATGTCGGCACAGATACAATACTGTTGTAAACTATTTGGAAAATAGGTTGTATTTATTCTTTTTTTTAATAATGTAATAATTTGTTTTTTTAAAGTTTTATTTGGAATCAGGTACAGTACAATTAGAGTAGACGAAATATTACATTAATTTAGTGCCGTAAATATTATTTACATTTACAACAAATTTTCATTTTTTTTTTTTTATTGGTAAATTATAAATATAAATGACTATATTTACACACAAAAAAATAAAATAAAAAAATATTCAAAAATAAAAAATAATATGTACATCTCATGTACAAAAAAAACGAAAATAGCACCTAATAATTTTGTTTGTAAATAAAAAATATAAAAAAAAATTAAAGTTTCATTTCCCAAATGATAACATGTGGTAAGGAGGATGCATTACTATAAGATGAATGTTGGTAATTGACGTATGAGTTACCGGCAGTGATGGTTACCAACGTATGATGATATCTTGGATCAGTTGTCGGTGTGGCTGGCGGTTCGCTGGTCGACGACGGGCATGACCAATCTGAATCAGATCTATCATCTTCGTAATCTTTTACATACATTAATTGACCATAAAGACCATAGACATCAGATGCAAGTGCTCGGGATGCTGGACGTTTCAATGTGGGCGGCGGATCGGTTAACGGTACCATCAATGTCAATGGACCAGCATGACCATGCAATGATACGTTCACCCTGCCCGATATTATTGGTACACCTTCTAGCCGTGGCAAAGGTACTGTAAGCGCTATTCCGGCGTCAGTGCCCACCCAGAGTAGACCTTTCACAGCCATTAAACTGGTTACAGTCACTGTTTTATGGATACCAGTTACACGTACCACATTACCAGCTACGTTGATGTCCTATTTATATAAAATTGCATATTAGAACGAGATGAGTAACTATTATAAGAAAATATTAAAGAGTGTATAAAACAGAAACCTGTAAATGGGTGAATGTTTCCGTATGATAAAGGCTGATTGTGCATGAATTGGCTAAAGATAACCACAAACCAACTCCTGAATGTGCCATATAACTTATATGGCCACCGGAAACTTCATTCTGAATAGTAAAAGATTTCTGGAACAAATGAAAAAAAAAGTTATAATTAAAAGTTCCCATTAATGAAAACGTAGAAACGTTAAAAGCGACAACAGTGGGATTTGCCTTCTTGGTGGACTATTCTATTGGTCTGCGTTCATTATTACTCACCGTTAATTCTGTAACCGGAAGTATTGTGATCTGGTAAAATTTTCGAAGTTGAGATAAATCACATAAGTCACACGTGATATTCCGTTTGGGAATCACTGAGAATCCGACAGGAAGAAAATCCATCAACTGACAGTAGTTCCATTTTGTTGAATTTTGCATATTTTACATATATGTATGTATGCATGTATGTATGTATGTATGTATGTGTGTATGTATGCAGTTGTAACATTTTATTTGAAACTTTTTTCCAAGAAAATTGATTTTAGGGAGTTGTTATGTCACACTATCCTCTATAGTTTCAGAGACATTTTCCGGATAGCCTGCTTCTTTTTGTGGTCATCGACCGGATTCGGGCGTTCCCCCATCATCAGGATGTTTTTGTCCAACAGTGTAATAACATAGATTTGCACCGAGCAAATACAGTTGATACAGGCTATCACGGAGAATGTCTTTGATCCTTTCCAGCTCTGCGGAACCAACTACAACAAACACTCTATAAGTTTCTTCAACCGGTGTGCCATAACAGGATCTTAGGTGCGCCGCGAGTAGTTCAAAAATAATTAATTTTATTTTCAAAACAAGTCTGAAGAGATGAGTAACCACAAACCACAAAGTGTACACAAAGTACACAAAGTGTACATATTACAAATTGTTAAGAACTACAAGAATTATTGTAGTAAAAGAAATTCGAGTGAATTTCAGATTCACAGATTTGTATTCTCTCCTAGTGCTTAAGATGAAGAAGTACTTCATTTAAGGTTATATAAATTATAATGTAGCTGAGTAAGAAAAAAAAGTTTAGCCATTGAACATAATTGTGTGATTGAATGTGAGAGCGAACTTGATAAAAACCTAAAGCTAGCCAGGAACAAGGTTTTCTGTCCAATAACTAGATTCACTGAGGTTTATGGGACTATTCTAAGAAATCTTCTCGGTCTCTCCTAGAAGCGAAGAGAGTTGAGACCTCTTTTGCCGACATAACATAGAGATTACAACAATCTTTCCGTTATGTCGCAAACTTTAATGCTTGTTTCAATCATGGCTGGAATAATGCTATTTTTAAATTAAGGCGCATGAACATCTGAGGTCATTGTTGGTGCCCAGAGCTTTCTCAATAGTACACTGCCGACCGTGTTCTCTAGCTATAAACAACACTGCCTATCACCGGACAATGAGCAGTAGGGGCTTTGGGGACGAGGAAATCTTCAGGCAGCAGTACTGTATCCGAATCCGGAACCTCCGCGACTTAAATTAGTGTAAAGAAGATATTTAAAAAAAAACAAAAAGAAGTGACGTGATTCTGGTCAGAGCGCCGAAAATTGAGCAATCGCAATCGCCTTTTAAGATTTCTTAAAAAAGATATTAAAATTAATAAATAAATTACCTGAAGTTCACCAGTAATAGCACTTAAAACTGTAATAGTTTGTCCGGTTGCTGCAAAAAGTGAAAGATTAATTGGTAATACAGCAGAAACGGGTTCTGGTCCCAACACAAGTTCTTCTGGTTCTGTTAAACCGCTATGTCTTCTATACATTAACAATCTGCCAGTTGTTAAACTAACAAAAACATTATCACAGTGCATCTTAATGTTGACTACTTCACCAGTAACCGCTAAACTATGGATTAGTTCAGGACGTTCAACATCGCATACTGAATACACCAACAATCTGTAATTTTATAAAATAGTAATGTCAATTAAATAAAAGCTCCTATTTTTGTTTATTTATACACATAATAAATAATTTCTTTATAAATAAAGAAAAATCTAAACCTGTTATTAGTGGTGCCGAGCCAAACTGTATCAGTTCCTCTTATATATTCAATAGCGGTAACCCTAAATCCAACTACCAACACTTGGGTAAGTGGTTTCAGAGTTGTCTGCCAAGTTTGTGCTATAGATAATTGGCTGTCTACTCCATCGAAAGTACAAACCCAAAGATATGCTGTTTTTCCACAGGCCGTACTGTAGTAACATCCGCATGTTACCTGTATTTGGCAAAAAAACATTACAAATATTTATTAATAATGTTATAGAAACGATGTTGAGGTTCCGACTGAAGATCAAAAAAATACTCCAATTTCCACCGACGTTCAGGCAAATTTATTATTGCCTTCTTCAGGGTAAAAATTTCCAATACTACTACTTAACTTGAAAATATAACATCATTAAAAGTAGCGATTTATTTATTTTTATAAATAGATAACGAGATGTGAGACAAGTTCATCTATTAATAAATAATAAACTTATGGATCTTTCGTATTTTTCTCCTTGGAGGATAAGGAAATTGCGGTAGCCACCTTTTTGGACATTGAGGACGCATTCAATAATGTCTCGCGCACCTCGGTCATCAACTCTCTCCGTAAAAGAGGAATACTAGCAGCGTTATGCGGCTGGATGGAGTCTGGCCTAAGTAATCGAATTAACATTTCGACAATAGGCCAGATAGGATAAAAGTAGGGAGCGGGTGTCCACAGGGAGGGGTTTTGTCCCCTCTGATGTGGACTTTGGTCGTTGATGACCTCCTCCACCAACTATCTGCGGATGGCTTTGACTGTCTAGGCTACGCAGATGATTTGGCGATCGTGGTAAGAGGCAAATACCCTACTACGATTGCAGAGCGGGTTCAAGCAGCTCTAAACCTGGTTAGGAACTGGTGTAGGGAGGAGGACTTGTCCATAAACCCCCACAAAGCCGTAATAGTTCCTTTCACATTGCGCCACAAGTTGGAAGGCCTTAGGCCTCCATTACTTGGGCACACCCGATTCCATTTGCGACGGAGGCTAAGTACCTTGGTGTTACTTTCGACCGAAGACTCACTTGGAATCAACACATTGACAAAATTTCTCACAAGCCGATGCGTCATTTAATAGGTGCAGACGGCTTTGTGGGAGAAACTGGGGCTTGCGCCCAAGTTTGTCACTATGGATCTACACCAGGATCATCAGACCCTTGGTTACATATGGGTCGGTAGTTTGGTGGACCAAAACGTTGCAGAAGGGGGCGGTGGAAAGGCTTGGTGGGATCCAAAGGCGAGCATGCCTGGGTTCCACGGGGGCCATGAAGACCACCCCGACTGCGGCGTTGGAAGTCCTCCTCAATCTGCCACCATTACACATTCTCGTTCTAGGCGAAGCCAGAATGGGAATACATAGGCTCCTGCAGGGGCCGCCTCCCATCACCTCTAGGCATGATCGTAATAACCAGAGGTTGATCGAGGAAATCAAGGCGGACTATCTTCTGGGGATGCCAACGGATAGGATGGTTCCTAAGTATTTCTTCGAAAGGAACTTCCATATTGTTATACCGAGCAGAGGCGAATGGGGCTGTGACCCACCCCTGTTCGGTAACTCGATCTGGTATACAGATGGATCCAAAACTCCGACTGGGGTCGGAGCTGGGGTCTACGGGGGCAGGCCTAAAGTTAAAATTAAGGCCAGCCTAGGGAAGTACGCCACGGTCTTTCAGGCTGAAGTCGTGGCGTTACAACTCTGCGCTAGGGAGATTATAAGGCAAAGGATAGTGGGTAGAAGAGTGGCCATATACTCCGACAGTCAGGCAGCCCTGAAGGCACTTTCCTCACACCAAATAGTCTCAAGACTGGTGTGGGACTGCCTACTTGCCCTCACCGAGGTGGGTACTCGGAATAAACTGACACTCGCCTGGGTGCCGGGACATGCGGGGTTCCTGGGCAATGAGAGGGCGGATGCCCTAGCGAGGGAGGGTTCGCAGGATACCTTTATAGGCCCCGAACCCTTCTGCGGCTTGTCCAGGAGCCTCATTCAAACTTCTATCAGGGGGTGGATAGAAGATCAGCGTCTGCGTTGGTGGGAGGGAACACCAGGACAGAGGCAGGCAAAGCTCTTCATTAAAAGACATTTGCCTAAGCTTAATTGTGGGTCTACTAACAGGGCATTGTAGGCTGAATAGGCACATGCACCACCTACAACTTGCGGATAGTGCGGCATGCCGTTTCTGCAAGGTAGAGGAGAAGACCCCGGCGCACATCCTTTGTGAGTGCGCCGGCCTGGCGAGGATTAGGTTTCTTCAATTGGGGACGGGCAATCCCGAAGCTGGAAGCTTCATGACGGAGCCGCTCTCAGCTTTGTTAGGATTGATTAGGAGGGCAAAGCTGGGGCTTTCTGTAACTTAAGGGGATCCACAATAGACCTCGACGTATAGGTCGCAGTGGAATGGCTCCCCCCCCCCCCCGGCTTCTATTCTATTCGTATTTTTCATAATGGACAAATACGACGATATTAAGCATAACCTACTTTTAACTAATCTTAAAATTTGATTATTTAATTGCTAATGCATTGCTCATAACTAAGTCTAAATAACCTCATCACAACTAGTTTACTGAAAATCAGATCTAGGTTATCAAAAATAAAATCCTTACGCAAACGAAACTAAGTTAAAAACTAATCATGCAAGTAACTTGCCTATAATATTCCGAGTTTTACTAACAATTTGAACGTTATTTTTCTTCATCAATTTAAGGAGCAATTAATCAAAGTCATTCATGGTTTATGATGTTAGGTACTTTGATCAATAATAGGGATTAGTTACTACCAGCAAGATATATTTTCAGTTTCTGTAAATAGGTAAGATTATGGGCATTTTGATGTCCGCCTTATTTGCCCAAGTAGTGAAACTGCCTTTATCAGAATATCATGAAAGTAGCTATGATTACAGTTAAGGTTATAACAGAATATCTTGATACACATTTATAAATTATGCAGCTCAATCAAAATTATTCACTTCTTTGTATTTTAGATGGTTTAAATTTTAAATTGAAGTATTGCAAAGGGCTTTTGTTTTACTTATACAAAAATATACTACATAGAAACTAAGTTATCTTGATTTAAAATTAAAACTTGTAACTAGTTCAAATTAGTATGTTATTTTGCTGGAATAAACATGTAGAAAGATATTCTGCAATAACGTTAACTATAAATCAAATTCTACCTTCATATACAGTAGTGTGTCCCAAGGTATATGGATAACGACTTTTTCTCGGAAACTAAGATAGCTAGAAAAAAACTAAGAAATACGTGTCCCCGTAGTTTTTTGTTAGAAATCCAAATTTAATTTGCTAAATTTGTTTTGGTGCTTCGAGAAGCGAGATACAGGCACCAACTTCATTTTTCCAAATGAGGAGGTGTGGTTTTTATTTAAGAAATAGATTCCTCTATTTTTTGTAAGAAAAATTTACTTGAACGGTTTTTTCTTTGAGCGATATTTTACAAGTTATGAATGAAAACATGATTGCTATAAGAAATTTCAAAATGATATTATAACGGTTTTTTTTATTG
Organism: Triatoma infestans; assembly: GCA_011037195.1. Taxonomy (NCBI): domain Eukaryota; kingdom Metazoa; phylum Arthropoda; class Insecta; order Hemiptera; family Reduviidae; genus Triatoma; species Triatoma infestans. The sequence continues at coordinate 44,752 of JAAEAF010006542.1, read as the reverse complement.
AATAAGAAGAAAAGTACTATTTTATTATAAATTTTACTCCTCATTAATTGCAGATCTTGCTCGAACTGGCCTCCACCATTAGAGATGTATTTCTGTGGTCGTAAGGTACAATTGGCGGGAAAAAGCATGTGTATGCATCTCATGCAGTTCATACAGTTATGAATGAGGAGTAAAATTTATAATAAAGTAATACTTTTCTTCTTATTCAATCAAAAAACCGTTAATATCATTATGAAATTTCTTATAGGAATCATATTTTCATTCATAACTTGTAAAATATCGCTCACAGAAAAAAACCGTTCGAGTAAATTTTTCTTACAAAAAATAGAGGAATCTATTTCTTAAATAAAAACTACACCTCCCCATTTGAAAAAATGAAGTTGGTGCCTGTAACTTGCTTCTCGAAGTCCAAAAACAAATTTGCAAATTAAATTTGGATTTCTAACAAAAAACTACGGGGACACCTATTTTTTCGTTTTTTCTAGCTATCTTAGTTTCCGAGAAAAAGTCGTTATCCACATACCTTGGGACACCCTGTATATATATATCCTTGTAAAAAGCAGTTCTACTTCTAAATATAACTACTCAAAAGTTGGATGTTAGATATGCTATAAAGTAGAATCCACTGCTCCCATGGATGTCAGTATTTGTACATAGAATGTAAACAACGTCTGTAAAAATTATAATGTTTAAAAGTGTGTGTGATGGTGTACTGAAGATTGCCTGTGAGAGCGCTGAATATAAGGGTATAGATGCAAATATCATATATGTTAGGGTGTCAGTGGAAGTGGAAATGTATTTTTTGACTGAGATAACCATAGGGATAACCACGGGACCAGGATCCCTGATAAAATAGCGTCGCCACTCCTTCCGACAGGATTATACAAATAAACTCCAGCTATAATAATAGATACCGAGGCACTTTCTTTATACAAATGAACTCCAGTTATAATAATCGATACCGAGGTACTTTCGGTGTAAATTCAACTGAATAATATGAGAAGCCTATATATATATCACTAGGGAATTAACTTCACCCTTCAGCTTGACAGTTTTTCAGCAATTCAAACAGGGTGATAAAGAATGAATTTAGCATTAACATTAACAAATTATGATAATGTCCGGAAATAATTTATAAGTTTCCCTTCCTGGCCAAATCCATTCAAGTAATTCCTAACGATAAATGCCTTAATAATAATATCTGAGATCCAGATTAAGCTGATTTCATTTAGGTGTGTTGTATTTTCAGGGGCAACAACATTTCTGGGGGGGGGGGGATTATTACCAACATTTTTCTAAGGTAAAGAGAAGACAAGTGTTGGGCTTTCTGGGCCGTTTAGATGTAGTGGATGGCCATCATGACTGTCTTAAAATATGCAGAAATCTTTTGACTTTCGAGACAAAAAAAAAAAACCAAAACTTTTGACTATTGAGTTCTCAACTAAAGTCACAATTCGCAGTAACGACGTCACTAAATGGTTGAAAAGGACTTCTTGTTTAGCACAAATCCTTCATAAGCGAACACATTTAGACAACAGAATGTCAAGAAGTAATATAAAAAATAAAGGTGAAGTTGTCCATTTAAAGTGGTATTAAATTTTAAAAAAAGGGACACCCATCAACTTGTAATGTCTACTATTACAAGTATGGGGTTTCAATAATGTAAATACATAGAAAAAGAAAGAAAGTTAATATCTGACTTTATTTCTCAATTTGTTAAGAATCATGCAAAAATCTATTCTAGAAAAGGAATATTAAAAAAAAAAATCAAACAAACTAGAATTTGAAACGAAATATGGAAATTTAGTTACAGTATTTTCTTTCCTATAGGGTGTCCAGACCTAAATTAAGTAAGCATAAAGTCTTTTATCATTGTAATGATTTATAAATCAAAATCACAGGTATGAAATCAGCTGGTCTTAGTCAGCTGTGCACAGAGAAATATATAAACAACATCGTCTCGTCAGATTTTTATCCTAATTTATTATTTTCTAGTATATTATAGATTTTTTAATAACGACTAGCTTAATTACAAAAAAAAGACCACAAAAACAATATTTATCGTTTACCTCAGCATTTGGATCCGGTGTATAAACAGGATGAGCGGCAACAAACAATGGCATCTTATTTGTAGGCCTAAGTTCTTGTTCTGGCACTTCCCATGCTGGAGAATTACTAGGATCCAAAGCCAGTCGAGCTAATCTCAGCTCTAAGATAAAATATCATTAAAAATATATATTAGTAGAAAAATAAATATTTAAAAAAAATATGGTGTGAAACACTCACACAATTTTCTCTCACTGCAGTGGTCTACATATATTAAATTTATATACTTTCTTCAAACCAATAATTTTTACTAAATGTTAACTTGTCGTCAATTTTATATCAATTGGAGGATCCTAAAGATTTTTTTGAGGAAAGTATAACCTCCCCCTCCCCCAAAGCTTCTTAAAATGAACTTTTCGGGAAAAAGTTTCAAATAGTTCTCTGTCTTTGTATTCATAGTGTTAGAAGAAAAGGTAAACAGGAGTGTGACAGCGGCATCTTTGGACAGACGGGGCTACTACACTGGAGAGCGGCATCTCTGGACGGAAGAAGAAACCAACCGGGAACATCTACATGATTTTAAGGTGAAATAAAATCACCCAGTTAATAATAAAAGCAATTTAATTAAATCATATGGTAGTTTTGAAGTTTAAAGGTGAAACAAAAGCGTAGAGTATTCAACGTATATACTGCAGATACGTGTACGACTCTGAGCCCTGATATCAAGATTTTCCAATTTGCAGACGATATCATACTGTATAGCCAAGAGAAGACTCTCGAATCAGCCACTGATGCTCTGGATGCGGCTATGTACACCTTTAATAACTGGTGCATTAGTGTAGGCATGGCTATATCCGATAACAAGAGCAGCGTAACCATCTTTACAAGACGTAGAAAATACAATTTGACATCTCCAATTGCTCTCGGGGAATGCAGTTTCCGACTAGAGCCTGTGATGAAGACATTGGGAATGTATTTAGATGGGAAACTCCTCCGATAGGCTACCTCATAGCTAAGTGTGAACAAAATCTAAACGTCTTGAGATTTGAAAACAATAATTAGTTGGCTTCTCGACCAATTGATGGTAAAAAAACAAAACCAAAAAATAAATTTTGTAATTGTTTTTTAATAACTGACAAATCGACGTTTCGACAAACTTTGTTTGTCTTCTTCGGGAACAATACAAAACAAAATTAAAGAAAAAACAAAAATTATAACATGTAACAAAAACAAAAAACCAAATACATAGGTGAGATTACAGTAGTAATGCTAAGTCTGTAATGAAAGGGTGTATGTTGTAATGCAGAAGGCCAGGAGAAGGGGGGGACCGTTATGTAAGTACCTTATGTGTGGAGAAAGTAATGTATGGAGAGGGAATAGAAAAAATTGCTTTTTTTATTTATCTTATTTATTTATTTTTTATTTTATTTTTTTTATTTTCGACAAAGTTTGTCGAAACGTCGAACTGTCATAATAAAAAACAATTACAAAATTTACTTTTTTTTTTTTTTTACCATCAATTGGTCGAGAAGCCAACTAATTATTGTTTTCATATTACAACTAATGGCCAACAAGAAAAATCGTCTTGAGATTTATAAATCATAAAAAGTATGGAGTTGATATTAAAACATCCTTGAAGATATATCGCCAGCTTATTCTCTCCAAAACTGATTATGGCTGCTTCCTCTACGGGACCTAAACATGTCCAAAAGTTCGACCGCTTCCAATACAAAGCTCTCCCCGTACATGTCTGGGCGCTCTCAACTCAACTCCCATAAACGCATTATTGACGGAGGCGAAGGAAGCTCCATTAAAAGTAAGAAGCAATTTAGTAGCCTCGTTTTATCGTGGACAGGCTGCCCTTGACAAATCAACCTGTCATTCAGAAAATAAGCGGACTCGCTTCCAGCATTCTCACTGAAAGTTATTGGCAAACTAAAAGAACACCAATCTAGTAGACCAAGTTCTGTACCTTGCCGCAATTCATGCTGTCACAAAAACAAAATCACAGTATGAAATTAAAAAGCAAAAGTATGAGTAGAACAATGTGTAGTTACCACTAACAACAAACACCTTACCACCAGCCGCAGCTAAAACGCCAATGAAAGCCGCAAGAAACCTGGACAGAGAATCTGGCTATTCTTCACAGACAGGAAGCCAAGGAGAAGAAAAAAAAAATAAGAAGAAGAAGACGCAGCAGAGGGCTGAGTGTTGGTCTTCATCTAATTAATAATTTTTCTTTGTTCAACAAACAATTATTTCTATTGTATTCTATCATAAATTATGACAATTAGATTTTCTTAAAAAAAATAATAATTGCTGGATTTATACACTTCAGCTGTGTTTGTACAGTTTTTTTTGTGTGTTTTCTAAAAAATAAACTTTTTGAGGACCGAGCATTTGCCTTTTCTCTTTTACCAGACCCGTCTCCACAGAGTTTGTCGGAGCAGCCACAGGCTTTTCTTTAGACGTAACAATAATAGTTAAGAAATCAAATTTTAATGAATCCATTGGTGTTTGTTTATATGGAGAAAATAGTAGAAAACTGATGAAAAAAAAAACTTCAGTTACAAACGCATATCCGGTCAACCGATTTCCTTCAAACCCCGATTTTTGTCAAAATATTTAATTCTAATAATATATTATTTAGATTATAAAATTGCATAATAAACTAAAATAGCACTTTAGAGGAAAACATAACCCCACCCTTTCCCCAAAAGACACCCCCCTAAATGAACTTTCCCGGAAAAATGTTACAAATGCTGTTTATATGTGTAGTTGATGTGCTATGTGCTAAGTTTTCACAAAATCGTTGGAGCCAGTTTCGAAAAAATTGCAAAAAAAGTGACAAAAATCATTCAGTAAATTGGTACTTCCGGTTGAGAAATTTTCACAGATAACTTACTATCGGATCCCTCTTTGATACCTAAACGGAATGTCAAATTTGAATTTACTGTGATTTTTTTGTTTTTGAGCTATGCTATCCACATACGGAAACAGACATTTTCTATACACCACTCTTTCGGTTTCAGGGGACCTTAAAATGTATATTTCCGGTGAAACCTGGATATCAAAAATTTGACACGATTACAAAACTTCCTCTTACTAGGAGTAAGAAAAAGTAAAAAATAACTGATGATCTTTTAAATCACCTGTTATCCATTCTTTCCTAGCTTCTTGACTGTTCATCTGGAAAGTAAATGATTCTTCTTTTCCTCGAATGGCTAACTGCAAACAGCAAGAATCAAGCCATGCCATTTGTTCATCTTTACGTTGTATTTCCCTTTGGATATTATCCAGAAGGCCCCTGGTAACCTCACCATTCACCTCCTGCTCTTGGCAAAACTTCATTATAAACAATTGCGTATTACATAACAATAAAATCAATAATAAAAATATAAATATGTATATATACATTTAAATAACCATGCACGAGTGCAAAGCAAAAGCTTATTTGTACATTATCTACTGAACTGTTAAAAATATTGGAAATTAATAGTGGACACGCGCTCTTTCAACAAAATCTTATGCGATACGCTCATACAAGTCCTTCTTATAAGCATTTCTCCACGTCCAATTGATAAAGTTGACTATAAATATAGAATTTTCACATTATATATAATCGCCCTCCTTTTATAATAATGGCAGTGGAACCTATATTGAAATGGCACTTTAAAAAATACTGTTTCAAATATAAGTGTAAACATTGTTGAGTACTTGATTAGGTTTGCAATGCTGTTTTAAAAAAATTTGGTTCATCAGGTTATGTAAATAGTTTACTTCAACTTTAGGTCAAGGAGAATATATTAGTAAGTATCCACTTAGATAGATTGACAAGAGAGATGACAAAGCCTTGTTCCACCGCGACCTACACTGGGAGGAATATTGTGGATCCCATTTGGTTATATCATGTCCACTAGCTTCGCCCTTCTAAAAACAAGCCTAGCAAAGCTGAAAGCGGCTCTATCATGAATCTCGTGGCTTCGGGGTTGTTTGTTCCCAGCTGAAGAACCTTGTCCCCACCTTGGACGACAATTTTAGGATTAAAATGACAAGAATGTCTACCTCGGCCTTAAGAATCGCATTACGCCTTATCTGCAAGTAATAGTTGGTGCATGTACCTTTTCAGCCTACAATGCCTCGTTATTAGACTCACTATTATTTCTTAATAACCGTAATATCTGAACCGGCTATGGTTCAGTGGATTCCTGGTGAATTTTGGCAAGTGTTTTTTTAAAAAGGGTTTTACCTGTCTCTGTCCTAATGTTCTCTCCCACCATTGCAGACGCTGTTCTTCTATCCAACCTTTGATAGAAGTTGGAATCAAGCTCCTAGACAAACCGCAGAAAGGTTCGGAACCTATAAACATGTCCCTTGAACCCTCCCTCGGTAGGGCATCCACCTTCTCGTTGCCCAGAAGGAGTTACTCAGAACATTGTGGGGGGGGGGCTTTTAGATTATTGAATTAAAGTGACAATTTCAGGTTGATGGAATTTGACTCAAATCTTCTGCTGGGACACCTAATGATATCTAAACCGGAATAAGTCTAAACTTTCTGTAATTAATAATTTTTGGGCTACGATATTTACAAATAATAAACACAGAGAGATTTTCTCGAAAAACATGTTTGTTTTTCCTCACAAAATCTCAAAAAATTCAATTATGAATACGTGATTTACCGTGATTTAAAATATATTATAAAAAAATCTTAAGAATTTTTATCTTAAGAAGCCAGCAAACATTTTCTACATGCTGGGTGGCGAAAGCCCCCGCCAGAGTTGGTCCCATTTTCCGGTAAACCCTCCAAAAAGTAACGATTAAAAAAAAAAAAAATTATTAGTGAAGTTCAAAATGCGGGAAATGATCAATTCTGGACATGGAATCGATCATTATGCAGTCGATATTTACCTATTTATAACCCATTTTGTATATTTCAGTGAAATTCAAATAAAAGACTGGTTGAATTTAATTTATACCAACATGCAACGCATCAGATGATCCTCACATTACATTAAACATTGAAAATTAATAAGAAATTTAAAAATATACGCAAGTAATAAAACATTTAAATAATTAAATATTGATAAATACAAAAAAAAAAAAAATTACAAACGTGCAATAAATGAAAAACATTGACAAAAGCACACTAAAAATAAAAATAACTAAAAAACAAAACTAAAAAAAATAAATAAAATAATTAATTATGGAGGCGTGTATAATTTAAAAATTAAATTAAATCATTTTTCTGCAAACTAAAATTATAACCAAATAAAGAAATTAATTAATAATGAAAAAAATAAAAAAAATAAAAACAAGCTGAATTTATAGCTATTCTAAATGTTTAAGAATTATTTTCTGCGAGTATAAACCAATAAAAAAAGTTTATTGCATTGTATATAGTTGAGAATTTGATGTAAATATTGCAACTATAGTGCCGAAGAAACTTTATGGTTTGATAATAGAAGGAGAGAGTATGTTATAGTGTTCAGGAAGAAGGGTGGAAAACACCCGAAACATATTTTCTGTAATAATTCACTGAGAAAGATCTTGAATATATTTATTGTAGTTTATTTGACAGCTAACCACTCTTAGTAAATTCTATTCTATAAATGAATTCAAACAAAAGCATTGGAAGTATGGTGATGCCCGACCTCCCCATGAAGAGAAGAAATTTTAGGATTAAGCGGTAACCGGTGACTAATAGAAGTAAAAAAAGAATGTTGACACATGTATGTAATCGCCTTTAACAGTGTAACAAACAGTAGAATTGGAAATAAGTTAAGTACTTAAGGCAATGAATTATGGGCTTGTCTTCACTAAATTCAAATATAACTGCACACACACTACATTGCAGTACTTGTGCGGCAGAGCGTGAATGTTTCGTGAGTTACTGGGGGGCTTAGCCGCTAGGATACCAAGAGTGTCTAACAAGAGTTGCTGGTCTCCACTTGTTCTTTAAAAAAAATAAACTGCAGTTAGTAAGTGACTAAGTGTAAACATATGAAATTTCACACTCTGCTAAGATCCCGGTCTATATAACGTGACTACTGATGTCCTGCTTGGCTACTGATGCTCTCAGCCTGAATATTCCATCTTCTTCGATAAGTCAGAGAGAGAAGTCGAAAACTGGACAGCCAATATTTTATCAATTTATTTTGACTGATTGAAATGCACATTCCTAATACGTACATAGACCCTTAGTTAGTTTTTTCTCTATTATATTTGGTTTCGCAATTGCCAGCTTGACTGAAACCAAGCAAGAGACCCAGGTTGTTTGGTATGAATACGATCTACAAAAGAATGTTTCCAGATCCTACAATGTTATAAGGACTAGCCTCTCAGATAATCTGTGAGAACTGCGTGCAGCATAAAGACTTATAAAGCCAAGGAACAAATCTTAATCTAGGAAAGTTTAGTAATCATATTGGCTAGGTTAAGACTGCAGATTTTTTTTTATTAAGAATTTTTAATGCAGTATACAAATTAAATTGGTTATAAAGTTAACAAATAATTCTTAACATTTGCAATAGGAAGTCATGTGATTTTTTTTTTATAATTAAAAAATTTTTTTTGACTAACCGGGTTTAATGTGTTGTGTTTTTGAAAAATAAACATAACTGAACCAAAAATAAAACAAAACTAATAGATCACCTGATACTGTCCCTTGAGTGTATGTGTGAGGTTGTGAATCCGGCTGATCACCTGATAATCGTGCATCAGTTGGCTCATTTCCATACAGAGGCTATCCGTTGTACCGGAAGAATTTGTTGATGCTAGGCTTCCATTTGGTGTCAGTAGACGGCTTAATGTTGGCGATCCACTGTTTTCTATCACCTAATCATCATTTGTGTTATTATTATTATTGTCATTGTTTTGATTAAATCGTTATTTAAAGTCTGAATAATTACGAACTAAATCTAAAATTATACCTGCACGTCTGTGATAGGACAACTCCATTTATATGTAAGCCTAGGCTGAGAATTGACATTTTCTTCTTTACTATTCAAGGCGACACATATCAGCTGATCATTAAGCAATAGAAGCCGCCGATTCTTACACTTGCTAATAAGGCCACAAGAGTTCACCTCCTGTAAATAAATCAAATTATTATATTATATTATAGAAATTGTCCTGTTAGGTTGATTTGCTAAATTAGCGACAATTAAATAAATTGCACTGCAATATTATCCTAACAATTATTATTTTCAATAAAGAATCGTTCTATGCATATAAACTAATGGTTATAGTTTTAATGTGGTGAACTATAAGGAATTTAGTATTTATCTATTTTTAAACATAATCCCCTATTCATACATTCACACACTTCTCCCATCTTTCTACTAACTTTTTTAAGCCTGCAGTAAAAAAAAATTGTCTTAAAGTCTGAGACAATTTTTTACATTCATTTTCACTTCTACACCAAAGTTCCTTGAGGGGACCAAACCAAAAGAAATCTGATGTTGCGAGACCCAGAAAATGCTGCCACCTATGTGTCATTCTAGACTGATTTTTGAAGGAGGGACTGTGATATTATGGTGGGTGAAAATTTGTATGTAGATGTATTTGGGGGATTTACATTGTATGATTTCAAGAAAAGTCGTTCACCTGGCGCCTGGAACCAGAAGGGAGGAAGGAAGTTACGGAATTTGCTCAGTATTTCCTCAGAAGCAGAGCTAATCTAAGAGGGCTTGGGGGCAACTTATACTGGAAAGACACGGAAACTTACATTTTTTGTCATTCCCAGATTACTACATTAATAATTAAGAGCTTGGGTTGTCTACAGCAGCATATATATCTGTTGAGCGTATTTGTTAATTAAAAACTAAATTGTAATTATTTACTCCTCTAGACAACTGTTTTTTTTTTGTTTTTTAAGGGTAATTTCCTCTTTCTCCTTAATTTGCTCCGGTACTGAAGTATACCTTTATTTATTTTTTTAATTGCTTTCTATTTACTGTAGAAGTAAGTATTAAAACACGAACACTTCTCGCATTAAAGACAATTTATTGAAAATGTCAATGTGTTGCATTAATTTTGCATGCATTTTATCAGTTGTCAGTTGAAATTTCAGAATTAGAATGAAAGAAAGCCGTATTAACGGTTTTTAAAGTTACATCACATAAAACTATTTTTCTTGATAATAAAATGGTGAAAGAAACTTACAAGTTGTGTGACATCATCATGTCTAATAAGATATTTATCTTCAGGGGGACAACCGGCCGCTGTTGCTGCAGAAGCCATTTTCGATGAAATTGATCTCATTACCTGTCTAAATGCTTGAGTTTGTTCTGATTCTCTTTTTCTTTCGTTCAACAGTTCAGCTAAAGATTCTAGTTGGGTAAGTGCTAGCTGTAGTGCCATTCTTTCAGGATGGCCATGGCCTGTATTCTGTAGGAGATCCTATTTTGTTTGGAAACAAACAAAAAAATTACGACCTCAATATAGCTGTTTTCTTCCAGATAGTAATCAGATTAAAATATAGTTTAGTTAAGAAGAAAATAACTTTAGAACGGTTGAAAGATGCACTAACCTGCAGAAACAAAATAAATTGTGGAAACCTCTGAACTGGTTTCACCATGAGACCAAAGAAAGAAAGCCTATCTGGGGATACAGCCTGGCGAGCCTAGAATTTGTACATGTATTATTGAATCCTATAATATATACAAACATATCTTAAACAAATTTTATTCGAATTCAAATTTTAAGATCTAAGGAACAGTGTTCAGCTAAAGATTTTGATTCTCACTTACCTTTACCAATCCAATTAATATAATTTTGTTAAATAAAATCATTAGTAAAACTTTTATTTTATAAAAATTAACCGATTCATTACTCAAATTACAATTCAGACAATCACAAAATATATTCTTCCAAATAATGTGGCAAACAAAATTTACCTTAAAAAATTCCGCCAAAGCTGGTTTCTTTTTTGATTCCGATCTAGCCAAGTCCATAGCAACCGAAAAATTGTTGATAAAATCACTGTAAATATCTAAAACAACTGCTTTGCTAAATGAAGCGACAAACACATCACCAATACGATGTTCTTGGTCCCAATTGGCTACAGCTTGCGCTAATACAATTCTAAACAGTCCATGGCATTGTCTTATTTCTGGTAGACGATGAAATAATGTTTGGATTTTTTTACTGGTTAAAATTGGTGGATTTGCTTCTTCTAAGGGTTTTTTATAGTCCTATAAAGAAAGAAATCATAAAAATTTATAGAAAATAAATTTATATTTACATTTTTTTTTTTGCGTAATAAATAAAAAATTTGGACAATGATTATGAAAACAGGAGAAGGTTATACATACGTATATAAGTCTATGTAAAGTTGAAAGGTAAGAATTTTCCGATTGCACAATAGCTTCGATTATATGCCTTAACTTCAGTTCATGAGAACTCAGATTTGGTGGAGGTGGGGGAAGTGTTAACGCCATCATATGTCGTTGTGTCATTATACATTCTTCTTCCTGAAAAATTAAAACAATAATTAAAACATTCAAACATTGCTTCTGTTATAACTTTTTTTAATGTTGTAATAAGTTCAAAATTATGATTCAAAAAAGAAATGCCCCGTACGTAGTTAGGTGGCCATCAGAGGAAACTAACTTGCAATTAGGAAACAAGCAGAATAAACGCCCGGTCCACACCAACCACGTGGAGTCAGGATAGGTTTGATGTCGAGAGATATCTTCGATTCCAAGTTCTGCCCAAGAAATCCCCTACAAAAATTATAGTGTGCGTGAGCATAATGAACCCTCGAAGAGTAATCTAGAATGCCATATTCCCTCCACACCGCCCCTGGAGAAGATACTTTATCCTTATGAGCCATTTTTCAATGGTTTAAAAACAGTTTAAGTCAGTGATATTTGGCCCTGCGTTAATTCTAGGGCCACCTTCGGCTCCTCGCCTACGGACGGATAAAATGGCATAGGGAAAGAAAAGAAGATAAGGATTTATTTAAAAGTTTCAAACCACAGTCGAATATCAAAAGATAACGTACCTACAGGTAAGGACGTGGGGGGTGGAATTATGATAGAGTAATCTTTCGATTGTGATGTCATCAAATTCTAGGAAATCAAATAGATGACTCACTAGCGCTAAAATTATGAGTCCATCGAAGGGAAAGGGCATTGGAGTAGGAAAGAATAGGAGACAGGTCATTTAGATGCCTTTTACGACATTCTGAACGGAAGCAGGCCTATTCTAAATCCCGGACCTGCAAGGGACGTAGGAAACTAACGCAAGGCAACTATTTCGAAATTTCATACCGCTTCACTAAGACAACGATCTTAAAGAATCCAGCAGAGCTTATTATACTTTAAGTAAGTAGAATAATACCAATATTTTCAGGCCGACTTTACGTTCAGAATAGCAAATATAATTTACTATATATTAGTTATATTAATACTCAAATAAAATACAAGGCTAAGATGGCGAATCGAATAACACAATGCTCTTCAGCTTAGTACTCCGCATCTCTAACCCATCAACTACTGTAGCACCTGATTTCAACTTTAATTTACATCTCCTAGCTCTAGCTATTACATTATCTCTCATAATACATGCAATTTACAAAAACAAAACTAACCTCTCTTAAAAGTGGCATCTTCCCACGAGGTTCTTGTTGTTCCATTGAAGATTGTTTCTTCATGGAAAACCATCTAAGTATTCTTCCTTGTGGAGAATCACCACCTCCTCCTGGTTCTGGTGAAGTTCTTCGCCATACTGAACGTTTCGAACCCATTCGCCCTTTACCATCGATACATCTAAACAATAACATCTATTTTAGAACTCAATACAAACAATAACTGAAAAAAAAAACTGTAATAAATTCATTGAAAACATAAAACAAATTATGTGATATACCTATGAATTTAAATAATATTATGATAGGTATCCATTTTTTTTTTATATATGTAAGCAATTCAACTATCTTATCTTTAAAAATGACAATCAATAGGAACAGTAGTTCAATAAATAAATGACTATAGTCCATTTTGCTTGAGAGTACCGTAATCTCCATCAATTGAAATAACACTTATAACTAAGATTTGTGATAGTAAACCGAATTTGTTTAATACAAATGTGATGAAAAAGATTACGTTTTTCTTTTCTTGAATGTTTTCTTAAAAGGCAATGGAAAGGTCATTCATTTTTTTGGGCTTGTTTTCATTTTATTAAAAAAAAAAAATTAAATAATCATGAAGAAATAAAAAGTATATAATATTTCTTAGTCCAAATAAGAGTAAGAAAAACAAAAACATGTCTAGAAATGGTAGATGGTAATATCTTGGTAAACCAAAATAAGCAGCCCAATCTTTTCAGGAACAGCTAATCCTAAAATTATATGAACTGTTAAGACCTTAAGACAAAGAGCTCACGTTACTAGGGTCTATAATCTTCTCAAAAAGATAAGCTGCTCTTAAGAGCTACCAGTTTCCTTTCTCAGCAATTCAGAAGTCGGTTTAGGATTGTTTGAGCTCATTACTAGGAGGAAAGCCATAATCTATCTCTCTCTCTCTCTCTTATTTCTCTCTTCTTATGATGACTAAGGATTCTTGGCATTAAGAGCACAAAGCGGCTGAACGCCTTCATTCCGTGCTGTTTACTCATGAAACAGACACTGCATAAAATCTCAGTAATGGTGTTAGAAAATCCTTCTGATTGAGGGAGAGAGAGATGTGGTTGCAAAAGTTTATCAATGGTAAACACCTAATTTTACATCAAAACTGCAGGAACAAAGCTATAAGAACTACTAGCATAGTAGGCATTATTTACAGGCTTAAAAAATACAAACATCATAGGAGCCTAAGTGAAATTCTAAGTTCTCTGCCGTGCTATGTCAGTGAAAAGAGCACCCTGCTGTAATCCAATTTTAGGAAAATATGAAAAACTAACGCCAACAAGCGTTTCACAAAACTCACTCTCCTGCTAACGGTGATCAGGTCAAACAGACAAGACTGAATGCCTCAAGTAAACAAACAGCTGTCACAATAGATCATTTTTTGGTCATTGTTTGGCATAGGCTATATTTAAAAAAAAAAAAAAATTATTTTAAGAAATGATAACATTCCTTAAAAACCAAACCACAAAAATTCGCCATATTGTAAATGGTTTTCCCTTATTTAGTATTATAAAAAATTATTATTACATAATTAAAATCAAATTATCTTTATCACAATTAACATTTGAAATACATTACTAGACATTACCAAATGCCTCGTTATGAACTGAATTACATAACAATGCATACATATATAGCAATCAAATGCCAAATTATAATGCCAACATATAACATAATGTGATAATTTAATTCAAATAAACATTATAAGGAATATCAAAATAAATGTTTATCAGAGAAAATGATTACACAATTAGGAATAATAATTATTCTGAATTCTTTGGAAAGAAATAAAAAAATGTATTAAGATCATTTGACTGGGTTTAGAGCACAAAGAGTGAATTCTTTAAATAAAATAAAAATTGGTGTGACATACTCACAAGATTTTTTTTTTTTTCTTACGGCGCGTCAACATCTACGAATTTCTCTTATTTTAACTTTTCTTTATTAAAAAATGACGAAATTTTCTAAAATTGCGATTTTTACCAATTTTTAGTTAAGCTTGTCATAAGAAAAGGTAGAAGGGGGTTATAAATGTAATATATGTGAGCGGACTTGTGTGGCAGTAACCTTCAGAAAACCCTCTGTCTCAACCAACAAATCTTGGACGTGCAGTTTAAATTTAAACCTAACTGGCAAAATAAAAAAAAATCCCCTTAATATCATCAGATTTTCCAGAAAAAGTCCAATCATTGTAGTCGTATTCGAGAAAATTCTCTCCCCCCCCAAACTCAAAAACTAATTCTATAAAATTCCACTTCCGGTTAACCGATTTTTTCAAATTTGGAATTCTAACAATGCTTGCAATGTATCCTTAACATTCTGTGGAATGTAGAACCATATATTGTACTGAAGTGCTACTGAAGTGTACTTTAGAGTTTAGAGGAAAGCTTAAGATTGCTGCACCCACCCTTAAGTTTTGTATTGTAAATTCTATATTAAACTAAACATAGCACTTTAAAGGAAAACATAACTTCATCCCAACCTCCCCAAAAGCTAACTTAAATGAATTTTTATGGAGAAATGTTACAAATAAATGTTGTAGCTCTTTATTATGTGTAGTCGATATAACCAAGTTTAAAGAAAATTGTTGATGTCTTTTTTTTTTTTCGAGAATATAGCGAAAACTTATTAATATGAAACTTTTCAGCGATTTTTCGTTTTTTAACTATGTTATTCACATATACACATAAAACACATCTAGATAGACAGACAGACAGACAAACAAAGAAACATAGACCATTTTCCTTTTTTGGTCTCAGGGGACTACTAAATGTGTATTTTCGGCAAAAACTCGATATCGAGTCTAACAGCAGTTAGAGAAAGTAAAAATACCAGTTATGAAGAAAATCGGTTTACAGGAAATGCGTATTTTCGGGATTTTTTTTTTTTTTAAAAGTTTATCGCGATTTTCTTGGAAACGATTTCCAAAATTTATTTAATCTTGATTGCTATTCGGTCTTGTGCAGGAAAGCTGACTAAGAGCATCAATGATAGAACGTACAATGTGGATAATATGTGGCTACATTACAAAACATGGTAACTAAAGAATTATGAAATAAACTCTAGAAAAATGAATAGGAGTATAATCTTTAGTTGCTTTCCGAAAGATTCAAAATTATCAAATTCTATAAAAAAAAAAATAGAAACAGATAAATGGTATACACAGGCATTAATAAAAGTTCCAACCACATTGGATAACGATTGTTATTGCATATACGAGTATAAGCACACTTACCCTCCATTTACGCGGCTTTTTATGAAATGCTAAAGTTTCCTTTTTTTACTTTCTCTAACTGGGGCTAGACGGAAGTAGGTATATTGTAATCATGGGAAATTTTCGAAATCGAGTTTTCACCGGGAAATATAAGTTTTGTGGTCTTCTGAGTCAGAAAAAGTGATTTTTAGAAAATGAAAAATCGCAGGAAGTTTAAAGCAAGTTTAAAGCATTTTGGTACTATCGCATCTGACCCGAAGATTTCGAGCAAAATCCATCTATCGGAAGTGCGACTTTACTGAATGGTAATATTTGTTTTCTAGCATATTTGCAACATTTGAAAGAAAAAGAAGGAAAAGAAAAATTGATCTATTTTAGGTTTCCACGGCCATTTTCATGAAAAACATTTGAGTTTCCGGGTTGAAACAGCGTCAGTGGTTTGCTAGAAACCGATGTTTCGGCCATTTTGCCTTGAAATTCCTTATAGCCTTATTGACTTTCAAGGTTATCGACCCGGAAAGAAGCTCATCCTAATATGGGCAAAACGTCGGTTTCTGACGGGGTCTCAACCCGGAAGCTCGGGTGTTTTTCATTCAGGAAAAATTGTTATCGCTTACATGGTCACGTAAGAGTTATAAAATTAGTATGTTCATAATTTTTTCGGAAAAATTGATTTTATGGGGCTGTGTAGGACTGATACTTCCGGTTTCCTGTTTGCAATCCCTGAACATTGCAAATACTGTCCAACCACAATTTAGAGAACTAAACGTTCTGTAAAAATTCCAATTTTTTTTTTTTAATTTTAATCTTTTATACAACAGTTTGGGGGGAGGAGGGTCTTCATGAACATAGATTGGTAAAGTACACAAAACATTAAAAAAATGATGAAAGTTTTGGATTGAAAACCGTGTCCTTGATTTGTTTAAATGACGATTCGCCCGTATTGCATTAGGCTACTTCAGGGTGATTGCTGGTTTAAATACTAGACTACCACGCTTCCTGTTATTGGTATAAAACTTTAACTAGCAAACTACCATGAAATAACTTTACAGCACCATATACCATAACATGGATATTGTCGCAAACCGAAGACTTCAGCATTTCCTAGTGATTTAACTGAGAGTTCCACGGAACATCAAATGAACTTTTATTATTTCACCTTACATATCACATATACAAAAGGTGCTTTAAAGATGTACTTTATTAAAGAACAAAGCAAAAATAACTCACTTGTTACCCTCATCACCTGAAGAGAGGTCCACATCTGAACAAGAACTTCTTCTGGACTGTTCATGAGAACTTTCATCCCAAGAAGCTGAAGTACTTCGCTGTTCATCTGGAAGCAGAGATTATTGATTTAAAAAAATTAAAATATATAAAGAAAATATCAGCAATAAACTAATTAATTAATTAAACAAAATACCATGCCAAAACAAGAGAAAACTCAACCAATGCATAACTCTAATTTTGCCCAATTAAAAAAAAAACAAAACAAGCAAAATTGAATAGCAAAAATTTTATGTTGAGTTTCTCATTGTCGAAATGAATAATAAAAAAATTTAAGAATTCGTAAACATCGTGTTCATTCGAAATATATTTATTGAATGGCTTGAGGTGGTGAACTGGTGCCTGACTCTGTTTGGCATTATGACAAATTTAGAGAATTCGGCCATGGTGGATCTTTCCCATTTTATGTACAACGTAAAACGTTGAATCTTAAAATAAATAGTATGTGTAATTTACTACATACAGAGTGGGGTACACTGAGGCAGAAGTTCTAATTTAACATTCCTAGATTGCATTCTGCATAAAAATTAGAATTTCGATATTGTATCAAATTTCCAAAAATTTTGTTTTTTTTTCAGTGGGAAATGCATTTTTGAGGTTCCCTATATCCGAAAAAAAACAGGGTTTAGATATGGTCTCTTTTTTCTCCTTCGACCTCCCTTTTCCACCTAATGTGTGCATATATGTGCGAGTTTATGAATGGGTTGTTCAGAAATGAGTATTCATCGGAAATACATGTTTTGAAGTATCTTGGATATGAAAAAAATGTGTGTGTGTTTTAACAGAATATCTCAAAAACGAAAAATAGCAAGAAGCTCAAACTTGTTATTCCGTTTAGGTACTACCACCACATCAGACACGATTAAGTATTACCATCAATTTCAGTACAATGTATCCGTTCTACCATATATATAACATTAATACGTATATTAAAAGCATTGCTAGAATTATAAACTTAAAAAAGAATCGGTTAACCGGAAGTGCGACTTTACAGAAATGGTTTTTGCGTTGTTTTTTTTAAAATTTTCTTGAAAACAAATAAATGACTTCCTTTAAACTGGGAATACTAAGTGCACGGATATAAATCCTATCACTTTTGGAATTTTATCCGACATGACATGCTTATTTTGCTAGTTTCTGACCGGTTTCGGATTCTCATCCATCGTCAGAGTAAGGTTAGAGAAAGTTGCCTTCAACTTAATGTCGTTACTTTTTTAAAAGATTTAATAAATCATGACAAACAAACATAATTAAGGTGGAACAATATTAGTTTCAAACGTTCCAAACAGGTACACCAGAAGAATACATCTTTTCAATATTAAGTTTTATAAAAGGAAACATACACATAATTTATCAATCCCCAAAATGTCATAGACTGGTAAATAAGTTGCAAGAGGAGATTGATAAATTAAATATGTTTAGATATCAATATAAAATCAGAGTTGCTTCTTTACTAATAAATATGGACAGAGCAGTGAATTATTAAGTTCAAATTCATTTTAATTTCAAATTTGTTTATTTTTTCTGTATAGTTCCAATATTGCTATTTTCATAGGACCATCTTTATTAAAGTATAATAATTACCTTTTTGTCTTAAAACTTAATATTATAATTAGTCGTATTTTATTTCTGAAAATTAATTGTTATAATCTTCAGGAAATTATACATACAATTGAATACATCTTCAATAGTACGTATATATATACCTATCATATTATATTACAAATAATTGTGATAATAAATAATACTTTAAAACATGTAATCTAGTGTCATATTGTAGCTTATGTTTATATCTAAACTGAAAAAGGATTTATACCATACATATAATAAAATAAAAATAAAAATATCAACCAATGTGGTGCATGACAGAAACATTATTAAGTTGAAGTCAACCCTTTACACACGAACTGATGGCCCTTACATTCCTGACGATGAATGAGAATCCGAAATCGGTAAGGCACAAGCAAAAAAAACATGCTATGACGGATAAAATCCCATATGTTATCCAACAATGTATATCCATCCACATATTCAACCTACCACTTGTAACATTAAAAATGAAATAAAAAAAAAAATATGGCACCTCTAAACACTCAGTAAAATACTTCCGGTTGTCGTTTTGGTTCATGACCTCATCCCGGTTTTTATACTTGGGGATAAACAAGTCTTACTTTATCAATGCAATACTTCTCGTCTTCTCAGCAATAACTGAGAACAAAACCTTATCTGCAGTAAATTCTAGGTTAGACATCAGTTTGAATTATTAAATTAAAATGAAGTTATTTAAAAAAAAGATATTACAAAAAAACATAACAATGAAATTTGCTATTAATCTGAAATAAATAAATATAAAGAGCAAAAACAAAAAAAATCTCCTCAATGTTGCCTTTATTGTAGAAAGTATGGAATTAAAGATGAGGGGGGCAATCTAGTTGATGAATGTTTGCTTGTAAAACAACCTTGAAAATGTACTATTAATGATAATTCAGGGAGAGATGAATCATCAACAGGTCTACACTGGCCCCACAAGCCTCTTATATATTTATTTATCAGTTATACCTATATGTATATCTATTTCAAATAATCTTAAAATTTATATCTATTCGTCTTCCATAGCATGAAGCAATTTGATGAAACTATCATAAAGTGTCCTATTAATTTGGGTCATCACTTTGAAATTGGTTGGAAATGCATAGGCAAATTCCATGACCTGAACAGGAATGTAGTTACTCTCTCTTCTTTGGGTACCAAGATATGTTGGTGATAACGAGATGGCGAAAATATGTCAAGGAAACTTGTATGCCCTTTTCATGAGGCTGGAACCTAGCTTAGAAAAGTGATAGAAGCATAAAGAGCATTGCTCTGGAACACACTCCTGGATCTAGAGGAAACTAAAGACATTATTGGGTAGCTACCCGGAAAAGTTCTAAACAAAAATAAACTGCACGCTAAAAGTTTCCTCAAGGATCATAATAGGATGCGGGCAAACCATGCTATTTGTAGGTCCTATTTGTTTAAAATTGGCAAATTAGACTCTCCTCTTTGTAGGAGATGTAATGAGACGGAGGATCTCGAACATATAGTCATGGTGTGTCCAGATTATAACAAAGAAAGGGACAAGTTTTTCCATGAGATTACCAAATATTGCACGGCTCCCCTCTATTTTAAGGATATAGTATTTTCAAATAATAATTTTGTGTACTATTCTCTTG
This sequence comes from Triatoma infestans, assembly GCA_011037195.1. NCBI lineage: Eukaryota > Metazoa > Arthropoda > Insecta > Hemiptera > Reduviidae > Triatoma > Triatoma infestans. Next base: position 24,363 of record JAAEAF010006542.1, on the reverse strand, counting down.
TTGATTTTATGAGTAGTTACAAAATTTAAATCCTCCTGGTTAATTATTATCAAATACCGACAGCAAATTGGTTAATAGTGTAAATACTGATACCAGAAAAAAAAAAAAAAGGAAAAAATAAAAAAAAAAAAAGGACCATAACAGAATCAAAAGACACGTGAAAAAGTTAATCTAGAACACGATGGCACAGATTCTTCGGGGCGATAAAGAAAACATCAATCGGATACCTAATCTTGATGAAATGCGGGCGGTTTAGAAGCCTAGCCGTATCAGTTTTTGGCGAAGAATATATATTCTAGGTAATTAAGATGCTAGAAGAAATTGATCTAGAGTGTGTACTCTGATCAGACTGCAACCAGTATAGCTTGATCACAGAAATTTTTGTAAATGGGAGAAAATCAGAAACCGGTCCAAAATTAATGAAAATATGCTTTACCTGATACATATTCAGAATTTAACTTTATAATTGATCAGAATTTACGCAGAATAGATAAGATTTAAAATCTATTGGTATTCCCATAAATTTATAAGACTTTAACTGATCGAGTAAACAATTTTAAATCAGATAAACTTGTATTAATTACACTTACACTTAGTAAACCGGAAATACTGTCAAATAATGGAAATTGAGTTTTCACCGGAAATACCTGTTTTGATACTGAACAAAATATCTCAAAAAAACTATTAACCGGAAGTGTGTCTTTAATGAATTTTTTCAGTTTTCTACGATAATCTCGGAAAACGGTTCCAAGGATTTTCTTTAAACTTCTTAGATTAGACAAACCATAAATTGTTATAGAGGATATTGCAATGTGACTCGAAAGATCTATGTGCCTTCCCAATCAAAGCCTTCTCCGTGCTGCTGCAGAAGCCCCTAGGAAAAGAAAATCTAAAGGCAATACTGTTGGATTCATGCAAGTGCAGCGCGCTATACTAGTGAAATACCTTCCCTCACCTATACACATAAATAAATACTTATCACTTTTAATTAAAACATTTTTCTGGGAAAATTCATTATTTTTTAGGGTTTTTGGGGGCCGGTAAAGTTTGGGGGTTCTTTTAAAGTACTAATTAGCTAAGTGGTTAGCGCGTTGGCCTCGCACGCGGAGGAACCCGGTTCAGTCCAGTGCTACCCTTAGATTTTTTTCTTCCTAGGAGCCTCCACAGCTCACCGTCCGGTGATGGACAGTGTTGTCTGTAACGAGAGAAGGCTCCGGGCGCCAATGACCATAGATGTTGACGCGACTTAAATTACAAAAAAAAAAAATCTAAATTATATTAATTGCACTAAGAGAAAATCGTGCGAGTGTTTCACATAATATTTCCTTTTCTACATAGTTTTTAAGCAAAATAAGTAAATAATTTGTTTATGATGTAACAAAAATCACATAAAAATAAAAAAATATAAATTAAATAAATACTGACATTTTAGTAGAATAACTTGACGGGTTTGTAGCGAGTTCATGTTTATAGAGTTTACCTCGTACTAAAGTGAATACACAGTCGGCTGTGTATGGTTAAACATTTCATTTACTATTCAAATCGCGATCTCTATGTGTACCCTTTATTTTATTTTATTGTGGAGACCAATCAGATAAGTAGACTGTATAATTAGAATGAATTACGGAAATTCACAATTAAAACGAAAAAAAAAATAAATAAATAAACAAATAAAGCAAAATAATAGTTAAAAAAACACAACGGTGTGCGCTGTTTAAAAAATAACTGATGAGATAATGTTACATAACACATGGCCAACAGAGATTTCCGCTTTATTTATATGGTGAAATAAAAAACCGTACAATGCTATATATATATTTGAATAATTTATAATTCACAACAACAGCTTGTTTAATATACGTGATCGTATGTTTTCCTAAACAGTAATATAATATAAAAGTAGAGAAGAATGGGAGATTCTAGAACAAAATTATTAAAACTATAGACATGATTTTTTTTTTTTTTACTTTCTTCTTTTACTCCTTGCAATCGAGTCAAATTTTTGCGAAACATGAGTTTTCACCGAATGGTTCTTGTGTGACTGTGAACCAAATATGTAAATAAACGAACAAAAATCACAAGAAGCTAAAAACTTGGTATTTCCGTTTTGATACTACAATTATCTTACAAAGAAGGGCAAAATCCATCAACCGGAAGTGCTATAAAACCTACTTCAACGCATAGATATAAAACTGACACTTTTAATTGTAACATTTTTCTGAAAAAATACGAAAAAAAAATTTTTTTCGTAGAGTTGCGGAATTTGTGGCTCAGTATCAAATGTTATGTGGCGTTGGTGCAATATTATTGGGTCTCTCTCTTCTTGATTGCAATCTAATCACTCCTATTAACGTACTTATCCTCACTACCTCTCTATACTTCTATTAGAATAATTGAGTAATCTTTGAAGTTTCGAGAAAATTTCTCATTTAATATATAATGGTATTAATAGCAGTAAGAGAAAGTTGTGTGATTATTTTTAGATTGAAGATGAATTAAAAATTACGTTTTGATTTAACTAACACGTTGGAGACCCCATTTTTTCAGGCGGGCTTAACGTCTAACTCCCCTAATTAGTTGTCGTGGACGGAGGTGGAAGCAGCTACATTTTACGACGTTAACATTTTTTATACGAATATAAAATTTAGCGGTTATACGCGGGACTCGAACTGGGGACCTCCCAGTTACAAGCCCAAGCTCATAACCATTATACCAATACAAAAATGAGAAATTTGTTGTCTAGAGGAGTCTGAGATATTTGGATGTTGTTAGTCCAAGGAATCAAAAAGTATTGTGGTATTTAATTTGTCTGTTGAAACGTGGGTCCCTAGGTGTAGTAAACGTTTAGTAGCGTTAGTTTTGCCAGGGTTTAGTTTTACTTTCCACTCAGTAATTTATCAGGTTGTCTATTGCAATTGTAAGTCGGTTAGTATGGTGTCAATTCTCCACAAAGCAATATCATCCGTGTACAACGCTAGGCTGATATGAAAAAGTTTCCGAAGAGGATTAATGTAAGTGGTGAACAGAACAGGACTCAGGTTAGAACCTTGAGGAACGCCAGACCAGATCGCAAAATAGTATAATGAAGATAGATCATTTTGTATGTTCAATATTACCTGATTTAAGCATTTCCTGATTTCGTGAAGTTTCTACTTCGTAAAAGCTAGATAAATTAGAATGCAAGAAATAGGACAACTGCAAAACCGGATGGGAGAATGTATGATTAGATTTTTTTTTTTTTAAAAAAAAAACCTAAAATAACAGCAGAATTAGTTAATATTTGTTAATGACAAGTTTTATAAAAGTCCACCAGTCCAACGTCATATCTACTAACACAGAATAGTTCACTTTGTTCATATAAGAACACTAACAGCCGGAGTTGTAAGATCTCTGTACAACAGATACATAATTACTAATGCAAAACACTTCTTTCACTTAGAACTTACAAATTAACTACAGAGCGCGCAGCACTACATCAACCTCATTTTAAACTCTTTTACAAGTAACATTAGTGCACTTCTCTTTAAAACAACAGACCAACTCTCCTTAACAACTCATTATCAACTATAATAACTCCCTCCCACCACTGTTAATATGTGTGATATCTCCCACCAAAAAATGATCTCATCTTTATAAATAAATAAATAAATAAATAAAGTTTTTATATGTCTATTTTAATAAAACTTCAATTCACTTGTTACTTGAAAACAAGAACTTGTGACTTGTAAACTGAGTTCCACTTTTAACTGCTTCTAGTTAAGTAAGATTGAACAGTATAGAGGTGCCGTCTTAAAATTTCATTGCGAAAGTCATTCAAGAGACAAGACAGACAAATGGTTCTAGTTTTAACGTAGTATAACTTAAATGAATCTCACAATTTATCTATTTATACACTTGCCCCATTTCACTACTAGTTACTTTTCTTTTACTGTGCGAGAGGAAATAATCAGTTTTCACCGGAAATAATGTTTTGAGGTCCTCTGAATTACAATAAAATTGTTTTTAGAGAATGGTCCTATATGTAAACCATCAACCGCAAGTCCAACGACTTTATTGAATGGCTTTGTTTTTTCATCAGTTTTTTCCGATCTTGTCAAAAACAGCTCCAACGATTTTCTTTGAACTTCGTATACTAATCTATACATCTAATTACCCATCATTCTAAGTGAAACATTTACACGGGAAAATTGTTTTTTCTGTGGTTCTCGGAGGGGGGGGGGGCAGTAGCGTTTTGCTTTCATTTAAAGTGGCACTTTATTCTGACATCTATATACACTGTCCGCAGAAACAATGAACAGGTTTTAATTTTCAGTTGTTGAAAATATCCCGCACTTTTTCGTTGCGTATGTGTGGCAGCCTGTAAAGTTGGCCTTGGAGATTTGGTCGCCAAATCATTCATTTGTTTTGTTTTGATTCCCAGTTAGCCATGGAGCACTGGACTGTAAGGGAGCGTATTTGTGCCGTAGAATGGTTTATTAGACTTCGTTCAATAACAGAAACTCAACGGGTATTTCGGCGGGAGTTAAATCGACCTGATGCCCCTTCTCATCTCGCAATTCAACGTTGGGTGAAACAATGGCGTGAACAAGGCGATATGAAAAACAAATCACATCCAGGACGACCCCATTCGGTATGAACACCGGAAAATGTTGCAAGATTCCAACTTTTCTTGTGTCAAATTTGCGTGAATTTGCAAACGGGGGAGATGTATGGTATCAACAAGATGGTGCCACTGCGCACACTGCAAGCATTAGCATGGGAGTTCTGCGGAATTTGTTTCCTGGACGTCTAATTTCTCGCTTCGGAGAAGTGTCGTGGCCACCTCGTTCACCAGACCTCACGGCGCCTGACTACATTCTTTGGGGTTATCTTAAGGAGAAAGTCTACGAAGAAAGGCTTACAAATTTGAAAGAACTAAAGGAGCTCATCCGAGAAGAAATAAACAGAGTATGCAGAAAGCTTCCGCTGCCGCATACAGCAATGCATTCAGAGTGACTGACGGTGCTCACGTAAAACATGTTGTATTCAAAAATGACTGATGTTTCTTACTTTCCAAGAACTGTATTTAAGGTGATGTAGTGATACACATTGCTAAGTGCTGGTAATTACAATAATTTTCAACTTGAAACCTGTTCATTGTTTCTGCAGGACCCTGTAATATTAATAAACAGACTTATTGGCAGAATTCCAAAATTTGAAGAAAATCGGTTAACTGAAAGTGCGACCAGTTTTTTGAGTGCGCAGGAATTTTGAGTTTTATGGATTTTTCTCAAAAACACTTCCAAGTGTCGAGTGAAACGGAAACACTACATATGAAGTGAACTCTCTGCACGAAATGGCTAGATTTAGATTAGATTGTGGAGGGCCACGCGACCTTCATTGAGAGGTCTATTGTGGATCCCCTGGGTTTATAACACCTCCTTCAGCTTTGCTCTCTTAATCACGCCTAGCAAAGCTGAAAAAAGCTCCGTCATGAAGCTCGTGGCTTCGGGATTACTAGTCCCCAGTTGAAGAAACCTTGTTCTCGCCAGTCGGCACACTCACAAAGGATGTGCACCGGGGTTTCCTCCTCGGTCCTGCAGAAACGGCATAATGCGTTATCTGCAAGTAGTAAATGATGCATGTGTCTATTCAGCCTGCAATGCCCAGTTAGTAGACCCACTATAAGGCATAACATCCCTTCGGCTATGGCTCAATAGGTCCTTCGTAAATTAAGGCAAATGTCTCTTCTTAATGAAGAGTCTATCCTGCCTCTGCCCTGGCGTACTTTCCCACCATCGCAGACGCTGGACTTCTATCCATTCCTTGATAGAAGTGTGAATGAGGCTCCTGGGCAACCCGCAGAAGGGCTCGGAGATAGCTAGATTAACTCGGACGATGTATGAAAATCCGAAACCGGTCAGGAACAAAATAAATATGGATGCTATGACAGATAAAATACCAGATGTTATCCAACACTGCGGACCCATCCACATATTGAACAATACAATTATGTATAAAATGTCAAATTTTCTTTACACATCAATTTTGAATTTGTGTCCTAACATTAAATGTAGAAATGTGAAGGGCAAGTATATACCGAAGCAGTTAGAAGAAGTGTGATTGTTATGCGGTCCGATAGACATCGCCAACTTTCCAACATTAGTACAAACCAAATATATTTGTAATTCAGCGACACACAAATCCGCGGAACTATTTAAAATTATTTTTTCCGGCAAATGTTTCCGGAATTATAGGTTAATATCTGTAAAGTTAGCATGTCAAGTTTAAAGGAAATCAATACATTTTCGAGAAAGTGCTAAAAAAAAAACTAAAAATCATAATTCTGTTAGACACTAAACAAAGTTTCTTCGAATTTAGTATGTATCTAGCAATGCATCAAATTTATTATTAATATTATATAGGTTGGAGAACCATAAATTATACTGAAGCGGTATTTTAGAGGAAAGCCTAACGTTGCTGTTCCTCCAGGAAACCTCTCCCCCCCAGATTACCGGGAAAATACTACAAAAAGTGAGAACTATTTATGTGTATGTAGATAGTGTGCGAAGTTTCAAAAAAAAATTGTAGGAGCTGTTTTCAAGAAAATCGCGCAAAAAAAAATGGAAAAAAAACTATCAATAAAGGCGCACATTCGGTTCAGCCGAAATCAACTAAAGATTATTCCATTTTTTAAGAAAAATTTGTAATATCAGAAATTCTGAAAAATGCATTAGGAGGAAGTTGTGTGAGTGTTTCATACATAAATAAAAAATTCTGCAAGCACTGATCGGCCGTTTTCTTATTCCATTTAACTTTTATTTTTATATAAAATTTGTCCCCCTTTCAGTGGCTGTCGGATACAAAGCTACCCCTTACAAAAAAAAAACAAAAACAAAAAACCGTTGGACCTATTATCTTTTCATCCCGGTCGCTTGCTTTTAGTCTTTAAAACGTCGCCGAAAAGAGGCTGTCGTTAAATGAGCGTGAAATTGAACGAATACCCCCACCACCACAGTGGGCTGCCCACTGGACCGTATCCCTTAGCGATATGTCAAATCTAATCCGGTTGTATTAATGTTTTGTATATAGATCGATTGTTTATCCGATTGGAAAAATGAAAACTACATCCAATGAACTCTACTTCATCCACTACAGCAACTAATTACTTCCTCTCAGTGCTTATGTTCCTCCGCTAATTCTTTAAGGCTGTAAATTTTTCTGTGTAAATATTCATCGACTACTATGTAAAAATATTAAAACATGCTATTTTGGCAACTACTTCATTACCAAGGAAGTTCACAAGGAAATTAACCATGTAAAGGACTATTACTCATATTGACGTTAACATATTTACAATTGCACATATCTCATCCTTTTTGATAATTTATTAAAAAAATACACACGACTTCCTTGATACAATTTTATTAAAAAAAAAGAAAAAAAAGAAGACAATTTCGTTTTAATTTGAAATTTTATTAATTTCTCCCCAACATAAATATAGAGGTGATGTGCCAATAATATTCACTGAAATAACGTCGCAGTCCCCCCTCCCCCCCTCCAAAATACGCTGAAACCAATTATTACGGATTTTTTTTTTTTTTAATAAAAGTGATTCGTTCGAATTAGTGCCGTTAGCATTTCATGTTTTAAGAAAATCTGGCTGTTCAAAGAAAACTCTAAAAAAGTATATTCAGTAAAGACGCAGCACCACCGTTCGGTTGACCAATTTTCTTCAAATATGGTATCCAATTAATGCTCACCTAATGGACCTTAATATTACAGAGTTACTAAAACAATACATTATAATACTAAAGTGGCAGATTTAGAGCAACAGCATTTCCCAACCTTCTTTTTCTCCCCCTACCCCTTAATTAGACTTTCCATTAATGAGTACCCCACCTTCATTCTCCCCACTTAACCCTTAAAAAATTAAGATTAACTACATAATTTAAATGAATCAAATAAATCGAATAACATTAATGGGCATTTATTTTCTATTTTACAATTTATTTCAGTTTCGTTTTTGTTTTTTTTCACAAATAGAAAGTAATATTTAAAAAAAATGTTACCCCCATTAACTTTTAATGAATGTATAATAATTATTCATCAACTTTAAAATAACAATTATTAATCTTGTATGCAAACAAATGGTCTCTAATGTGACTCTTAATAATTTTAATGTAATCCTGGAGGTTGTAGCATCCATGGATCCTAGTTTTTTTAGAATCACCTTCATTCAAATGAAGATTAGATATAATTAGACTTTTAATGTAACAATAAATTGATTTCCTTATTAATTATATTCAAAAAATTATTTTTATGAATAAAATTTGTTGTTAATATACCGTTAATATTGAAATATAACTGTCCGTAAGTGAACGGGTATAAAAGAAACCCTTTTTTTTTTTTTGCACTATCGCCACTATCATATAATTTTTGCATTCCCCCAGGAATACGCGTACCACAGGTTGGGAACCACTGCTTTATAGGAAAGCTTATCAATGTTACCATTTCCTCAGAAAAATGCTTCAAATACAAGTGATAAGCATTTATGTGTCTAAATAGTATAAGAACTTTGGAACAATTTTCGGTATTGGTATAGTGTACGCTCTCCGTCATGATTCTGCTATAATAGGCATTTTCCTGTCATGATTCATGGTATAGATGCACTTTACTACAAAAATTAAAACTATTGTTTCCAAAAAATTTACTTAACACAATTTAAATTTTATTTATAATCATCCTACATTGACAATAAACGCGCAAAAATAGAATAGTGATCCACTTATTTGCTAGTTCGGCCGGCTAAGTATTTTTTTGGGGGGTGGGAGTCCACGGAGGTACGGAGAGCAGAGCCCCCTCATAAAAGGATTACTTTTAAGAGTTTTTTTTTTTTTTTTTAATAAAACATATTTTTTATCAGTAGATATCATTAGGGTTGGTAGGGAGCGCACTATCTATATCATCACCCAATTTCTTATAAAATCGTGCAAAAACAGGAGGGAAAAAAATCATTAAAATCGTATGTGTGTGCGCGCGAGTGAACTAAAAAAGCGGGAAGCTCAAAATTCGTATTCCATTTAAGTACCAGTAGTAAGAGACAATAAAATTGAGGTATATTATTTCATTGATCGATAATTGATCACAAAATGGAAAATCAATCTATCATAGGAAAATCTTTCTATAAAAATATTATTATTTACACTAGTTTAATTTAATAATAATTGTATAAATTGAAAGAAATATAAAAAACAAACAGAAAAATCTGTGGGCATTATAAAAAGAATTGGAGGGGGAGGGCCACGATTGTTTACATTGCATAAGGTTATATAAGTGAAAAAGACCTGGCAAAGTATACCCATATAATAGTAATAACAAAGTAATAGACTAGCGCTGCTATAAAGTTGGATACGAAATGAACACTTTCTCAGAATCACGTACTAACAACAACACAAATAAAAACAACAATACATACATATACATGTTCGCCTGTTATCTACAAATATAATATACTTGAAAATAATACTAACATTTTTGTTTGGATACTGGACACACTTCCAGTATTATCAGTATTATTATTATTATTATTATTATTATACATTTATATGTCCATAAAAAAAATAGCATTTATTGCTTTAGTAAATCAAAACAACAGCAAAAATTTTTTATTTCAAAACAACTTAAAACAAAAACATAAATTGTTTATAACGTATGTACGAGTATGTACTTAGTATTGTGAGAATTTATACTGGGAATCGGACTGCAATGTTAATAAATAGTAAAATACAGTGAAGAATACAAAGTAAAAAGATGATAATTAATCTAACAGACTATAATTAGCGAATGGAAACAATGTTCCCCCCAACACTAGGAACGCGAGTTATTATTATTATTATTATTGTCATTTATTTGGTCTGACAAAATATGTTTTTTGTTTTGTTTTTTTTAAGTAAAATTAGAGAAAGTAAAACAAACAAACACAAAAATACTGATGCGACATACACGGACTTCCTCTTACTACTGCTGTCAATACAATTATGTTGCATTAAATGACAAATTTTCTTTACACTTTACAAATTGTAATGAGTAAAGTTAGTAGATGGGACAAGAGATACCTATAACCAGACAGTGTAGTCCAGGAAAAGAGCCCGATAATATTGAAAGAATCTCATAGAATATCTGAAATTCCACAAAACTATCCCAAAATTTTGCAGAATTACATAAAAATCTTAGATTTATCTCCCCCCCACACAAAAAAATCTATTCTATAAAATCGTAATTCTGGTTAGCTGATTTACTTGAAATTTAGAATTCTAGCTAAGCTTCTTGAAGTGGTACTTTTTTTAGATTAAGAGGATAGTAAAAATACAAAATTACTATTTTGAAGTTTAAGCAGGTTTTAATTTTTGCCAACCTTCGTTTTACTTGCAAAACATTTTATAAACCTTTGACGCAACAAAGCCCATGTAAGGCCCAAGGTTTGCCAAACAACGATTTTTACAACCAAGAGGCGTGTGATAAGCAAGCCCCGGTTCTTATCGCCATTTAGTTCTGGCCTTCGCTACACCATCAAATTTCCTTAACTAAACTCGAGCTGCCCCCACTTTTCCTCATGATGCTGGGTCAACACCACCATTTGTCCAACAGCCCGAGGGCCCGGGCGGGCTAACTGGAGGGCAAAAAAAAAACTGGAAACACTTTGAAAATTTGCTATGAACGGAATAGTTGCCCTCAAAATAATGAGAGAAAATAACAAAAATTACTGCCAGAAAACTTGAATAGACTTAATTTTTTTTTTTTTTACTTTCTATGTTTATTCATCGATTCCTCCTGCTATTGTTGTAAACTATAATAGTGTTTATTTAAGTTTAAACAGCGAGACTCAACTAAAAACACATTTTTTACAAACAATACTTAAAAAAAAATATAATAAAAAAAATAAAGAATCATAAAGCATGCAGACTAACATTTCACAAAGATCTCTTTTCAAAGACTACTAAAGCCCCGGGGATTGGAAAAATACAACCAATACTGTTCAATCCTTTATTTCACTCTAACAACTGTCTAGTTTTTACCTGTGCTAACTTATAAGAACTATATAAGGATTTACTTTCAACGTATTTCACAATAGAAAACCAGATGTATATATACATACCAGGTATAAGTTTAAACATATTAAATTTAAAACCATATTCACCGACACATACACAAACTATGAACATTCTTGAAACTGTCATAACATAAAAATAAAAAAACTTGCATTGAAATTCTAGTGAAATAAATTACAATAGAAAAGAGAGAAAAAGAAAATAATGGTTTGTTTTTTTACATGAAAGATATTTCTCACAAGAAATCTATTGTATGAAATACAATACTTGCCTGGAGAATCTGAAGATGATTTTCTATAGAACTTGTATTAGTTTCCTCTTTTATAAGCGGAAGAACAACTTCAGGAAAGAGGTATTATTACAATTATAGAGAAACTTTAGGTTATCTGATAGTTTTCCAATATAATATGAACAATTTTGCAGTTTTTAGAGAAGTTAAAGAATCAAGTTTTAATTTTTTTAATGACTTGATTGCAATTTCTAAAAAAACCATTGCAATTCCTACTTTCGTTTGATTTATCAGAATGAAAGGATTTTTCTGTAATTATGCGAATTATAAATAATTGCAATATAATTAGTTTTCAAATAAATAAATGATTTGGAAATAAAATTATTAGAGTATAAACTTTAGAGTTATATGATAGTTGTTGGATTGCTCAACAGAATGCAGCGATGTTCATTTTCTCTCGGTTCCTATGGATACACACAACATTGGAGCCCATAATGTCACTGAACGTTAAGTCTATTTCTAGTAATTACTAGAATAAAATAAAGTTTTTCTTGAAATCAATTAAAAAACAAATATACTTAGAATAAAATGTTGTGAAGAATAAAACATAAATAAAAATCTACTAGATAAATTAAGCTTCTATTCACGTCACACATTTACAAAAACACACACGACTTTCTTAATTCTTGAAATTTAAATAGTTATCGATTTATTTTATGATTTATAAGTATAAAGAAATTTACCGAGTATCGATATGGAAATTGAATCAGGTAATGTTTAAATCATGTATTAACGGAACGGACAAGAATTTATCTTACGGGTTGTGTTTTCATCAAAACAGGATTCATAATTTATTATCTGTGTGCAAAATTATTTTAGTAACTCGAATTAGACTGTCTATGTGTGTAATGATTTCTATAATAAACCTGTTTTATTTGATGAAACTATTAATTGGCCATTAGAAATATTAACTTACTTATTAACCCATTAATAAACATTTCACACATTAAATCTGATGGTTTATTTTCCCTAAGTGGGTTTTGTATTTAATAATTATCTTTGCTATTGTTATTATACTATGTTTTTAACAAAGGGGTATTACACACTTACAAATTTCACATATAACTGAAAATGTTTATAATTTGTGCAACCACAATATAATTATGGCAACACTCTAGTTTCATATTATTATTTATTATATATAGACGACAGAATCGACCTATTTTGATCAAAATCTATTCTATATGCATCTCCTAGTTAGTATCTAAACGAAATAACAAGTTTCAAACTTTCTACGAGTTGTAGTGACCAATTTCTAAAAATCAATTTTTCGGACTTTACACAATAATACCAATACTTCCGCTTACAACAGTAAGAGAAAGTAATAAACAGATAAGAATAAACTTTTTAACAAGTAATGAAGAGAGAATAAATACAAACTAAAAAATAAGAAATAATTTTACTTACAGTGCAAACAGGTAAAAATGGACTACAATTTCATACCAAGCATTTCTTACACTTTTTACCTCAATTAGTACACTTACAATTATTAATACACTAATTATATATACTTGAAGAAAATCTAGTTATGGCTAGACTGAAAACTTGGATACACAATACTAATCATAACAACAGAAAAATAACAATACATCAAACCATTCAGCACAATGAGAAGGTTACATGATCAACTGTTTTTGAATACTATCGATAGATAGTACCATATGGACAAGGCTATCGATAAAGTTGTGACAAAAATACAATTAACTGAAAGTATGATTTTTTTCCACAATAGCTTCCTGTATTTTGGGAGGGGGGGGGATTTCCTGAAAAGCGGCTCTAATTTATTTTAAACTTATTTATATATATAACTTGTTTATGTGCACATATATACATCTTATTCACACCTGATTTTCTCAGACTACAATAAAGGTCAATAATAGTCGATATAAAGTGATTAATGAAAACAAAAATAAAAAAACGGTTGTGTGAAAGATTCACAAGACTTTCTCTTATAATTTCTCTTGCAAATTATCTTTCATATTACCTACCCATTGCAGATAATAGTTGAAGTGCTTACACAGTAAGCCATAGCCAGTAACATTAAACAAAAGTCAATGTGAAGTTTGAAATTTATTTCAAAGATTCCGCACAACTCCTTAAAAACAATTTTATTCTGAGAAAATGTTTCAAAAAATAAATGTGTTACTTTTTTATATCTGTGCATTCCAGGTTTAAAAAAATTACAAAAAAAAAACAAACTCAGAAACCTGTAAAGTCGGATTTCCGGTTAATCGATATGCTTCAAATTTGGAATTCTAGCGATGCGATATAGAAGGTGGAACCATGCATTGCACGGAAATGATACTTGAGAAGAAGGCTTGACATTGCTGTTTCTCCAGAAAACCCCCAAAAAATCTATTTTCCCTGGAAAATTCCTTACAATAAAAGTGATAAGCATTTGTGAGTTGCAGGCAATATACGAAGATTAAAGAAAATCATTGTAACCATTTTTTTGTGAAAATCACGAAATGGTCTGTATATCTAAGTGTGTGTGTGTGTATAATCTCAAAAAATAAAAACCACAAGATGCTCAAACTTGGTATTCCACTTAGGTACTACTTCCACCGCATCTGAAACAACGATTTCAGGCAAAACCACCAACCGGAAGTGCGATTTTACGGAAGAGTTTTTTTTTATTAATTTTTTCGCGATTTTCTTGAAAAAGCAAGCCGGCTCGAAACGATGTTCTTTAAACTTTGTAAACTATCTACAAAAAATAGAAATACCTTTCCAATTTTATTTGATATATTTTGCCGGAACTGCGGAGGGGGGATATGCGAATTTTTTGTCGGTAAAAATTTCAAATATTGTGTGAGGTTGTTTAAAATGTTATTTGGCGCTCTCTGCTGGACTACACTTGTAGTACTCTGCTGGGTAAGTAGTGTAGTTGTCCGCCTCTCCGACACTTGCATATTTATGTAAGGACAAATATAATTTACACCTGATTTTTTGCGATCTCTGAGGACTTTAAAATATGTATTTCCGGTGACAACTTAATATTCCGAAAATTTGACTCGCTGCGATTCTGTGGGGTGGAGCCCCCCCAGTGGAGCAATAAATAAATTATGACTAGAGTTTAATATTCCCCGTTGCAGGCAACAAATATTAAATATTTAGTTTGTACAAAAAATATCTTCTTTAATGTTTTCAAGACTTGTTTGTTTGTAAAATTAAAAATAAATAAATTAAATAAATGATAGAGAAAGAAAGAGCGATGGAAGAAGAAGAAGCGGAAAAAAAAGAAAGAAAGTGGAATCAAACGCTTATAAACAGTACCGCCTACCGCTCGGCTAGTGGGGCGATTTGAACCGTCTGAAAATTGATTTGTGATTGATTTTAGATTATAGACAAGGCTGCGATGTTAAGGTTTTTTAAAAGATTGGTGAGTGAGAGAGTATTGGGGGCGGGGAGGGGACGAGCGAGGTTGAAGCAAGGTGGCCACACAGTTGCCTCAGGGGTCCCTACACCCGGGTCTCGCCGTATATATATATATATATATACATTCACTAAAGGCGGGCAATATAATAATATGTTTAGTTCAGAAGGGGGGTGAGAGAGTATGACCTTTTTGGATGTTTCTTTAGCGCGTCTAGTGTACTTCATCAAACTAGCAGACAGACAATGCTGGACGGGCCTCGAGCCGGTCGTGTGCGTGGTGGAGGAGTTCTTGCGCTCTTTACGTGCTCTTAAATCAATTCCACCACATAGCACTTCACAGCAGATTTATTTATTCCCTTTCTGATTTTTAAACTATCCCAATGAATATTTTTTTTTTTTAAATGGTTCTTCTTGATTATAAGGTGGTGTCAATTTCTACCAGTATCATTTTCTATAGTTCTGATGATACACGGATAGTGTAGGATAATCCTGAGAACAGTTTTTTTAAAACGAATAATAAACACTAATAAATCCGTCAAAATGATTAATTTGTTTTTTTTGTTTTTATTCTTTGCTATGCAAAATGGCGATTTACAAACAATCTTTTTGGCGTTTTTACTAGAATAAAGAAAACAAAAAAAAAAATCCGAGGAATTGTGCCTGCTGCTTTACTGAATAGTCTCTTTTACCTGTTTCTTACTTGCGATAGTGTCCAGTTTTTGAAATCGAATTTTTACCAAAAATTCCTTATGTTTTGAGGTGCCCCTGAGTAAAAAAAATAAAAAAATAAAAAATAAAAATGTTTATTTCACCGGTATCTCGTATGGGCAAAATCTACAAAACGGATTGCCGCTTCAACTACGCATTAACACCTCATCAACTGTCACGGACCAGTGCACCCGTAGAACGGAATTGGCTAAAACTCCGTCAATCACGCTTCCCCTTTAGAGATCGGAAAATCTTTTATATTGCACCCTGAACAATAGGAGTATGTAAAAAGAATATAACATAAAAATCAATGTATCCACAAAATTATTTATTTAATTTCTTTAGATGTAGGAGGAATTACCTGCAAAGCAAACAATTTAATCCTCTTTCTTCCTTAATAAATAAACAATATAAATAATAAATAGATAACTAATTGGTAAACATATATTCATAATTTATAAGGGGCTAAATACGTCATTGTTTGTATCCCTTTCTCCTTATACAAAAGGGCAATAAGAGAGTGTACGCAACAATAGTCGAATGAAGATGGTTTTAAAAACTTAAATATAATCATTACGTAATCATTTGGTTACTTTATTTTGAAGAAAAAAAATAAAGAAGTGCCATTAATTTTGTGGCAGGTTTTTTTTTTCCTATGAGAGAGAAAGTAGAGGTTTTGTGGTTCCCAGAGAAAAATATTTTTATCGACTCTTGTGTATGTACTATCGAAATTAAAAAAAAATAAAAAAAAAAGTTGCTGGAAATGATGAAGTCGTGGTTGGTTTATAGAATAAAACACAAAACTCTCTAGCTCCATTGTACTTACAATTTATTACTTATGAACTGTTTGTGACGAGAGGCGAGACAGAATGGAGCGATCGAACGAAGAATGATGATGTTGGTGTTAGAAGGGGGGACTGAGCTTTTGGTATTGGTGGTTGGAGAACGATGTGGCTAGTTAGAATTTCTGCTTGTTGATATAAACGAAAAACGACAAATCGCAGAAAGCTGAAATTTGGTATTCCGTTTAGATACTTCCACCGCATCTGGCATGAAGGTTTCGGTTAAAAAGAATCCACAAATCGAAAGTAAGACTTTACAGAATTTTTTTTTCAGTTTCGCGATTTTCACTAAACGGCTCTAATGATTTTCTTTAAACTTTATATACTATTATTATTATTATTATTTATTCTTGGGGAGGGGCCAAACCCTACGTTATCTAAAGTCTCACTGGGCCCATATAGTAACCCCAAAGAAAACAACAACAAACCGGGACTAAAACAAATATCCAGACCCGCGTCTAATCCATCTAAGATTCACCGCAGTCCGAACAAATCGGACAATAACCTTAAGGGGAAGCTCTTCCACAGACATTCTGCTCCGACCAAAGGTCCTGAACCTAATCTCCTCACAACCCAGACAATCTGTCATAAGATGGATGGGTGTTTTTTCTCCTCTGTCTCACAGACTCTACAAAAAGAGAACCGTCATGAGCCCCATTACTTAGAGATGTCTCTTTAAACCACAATATCCAGTAAGGGATCCAACCAGATGCCTGAAAGAGCTTCGTGATTTATACAGCAACGTCTCACTAATAACCCTGTCCGGACCCCCGATGAGCATTTTGGATTACCGACAACCAACTGAGCTCATTCATAAGGATGAATGCTGTGAAGCTGTCCATGATTGGAATCCTGACAGACATGTGCCAGAAGACACGCCAACAGCAGGCTCCGGACCAATGAAAGGGAGAGAGGCGCCAAATTTGGCAAACTTATCCGCCTCCTCATTCCCAAAAATTCCCATGTGACCTGGTACCCATACTAGAAGCACATCCTTCATAGAAGAAAGCTCTTCCAGTCTTTTAGAACATTCTAACACCAACCTGGAAGTGAAAACACATGAACTCAGCGCCTTCAGCGCAGCTTGGCTGTCCGAGCAGATGCAAACACTTTTTAAGTTAGTGTTACGTAACCTCGCATCTAAGATACAACAAAGAATAGCACAAACCTCAGTCTGGAAGACTGTGGTCCATTCACCAAGAGATACTGCCGAATGATCTCCGGTCTCAAAATAGACCGCAGCTCCAAACCTACCATCCATTCTGGAACCGTCCGTGTAACACCGGAGAAAACTTTGTATACTATTTACACACATAAATATCCCGGTTTCGAATCAAGCCGTTATACTCAAGATTTTTTTCTTCTTAGGAGCATCTACATTTAATTCTCCCCCCCACTACATCTAATGTTTAGGATGAGCGAATAAAATTTTTTTACTGCCCTAAAAGGAAGTATCTGTCCATCGGCATCATTGACGAAACGAAATTCTACATAAGATATATTTGATTTAGGGGCTATAATAAGGAAAATAATAGTTTTTAGTAATTACTTTGTGCGCATGTGTAAGATATGCACAGCATCTCAGATAAACTAAGTATTCGGAAGAACTACAAATCTATTATTTCTTATATATCCCATTCAAAATTTTACATTTAAGGATATGTACGTCAATAAATGAACGCAAAGAAATCTGAAGAATATTAACTTCCGGTCTATTTCTTCAATTTTCTAAAAAAATCACAAGCGATAGTGAAATTATACCAACTGAAATACAATCCTTCACTTTGGATAGTTTTCCATATATAGTACCCTTATTTTCCCCAGAGGAGGGAAAACTCTAACAACCCAACTAACTATAAATCTCAATAAGTTTTGAAATATAGAACTTGCTATTAGTTTGGTTTCCTCAAACAGAGAAGAGAGTTATTTTAGCATATTTACTTACGTGGTATATTATATATATATATATATATATATATATATATGCACAATGCTTGATTAAGAGAACTATTGGGTAATTAGTATGGAAACTTTTAAGATGAAATGGGAAGTTTAGTTGCAATTTCAGAGTATTGTGATAGTTTAAACTTTATTAGTTTGGTTTATTTTTTTTTTCAGAGGTCTTTTTATTTGTTTTTGAAATGCAAAATATTTAAATAAAGGCTCGTACTAGTTTCTCTTAGTCCTAGGTAAGAGGAAGAAATGTAATCGTGTCAAATTTTCGATATCGAGTTTTCACCGGAAATATACGTTTTTAGGTCCCCTGAGTCCAAAAAAGTGGTTTTTAGTGGTGTGTGTGTGTGTGTGTGTATGTATGTATGTATGTATGTATATATGTATGTATGTATGTACATAACTTGATGTATATATGGTATGTATGTATGTATGTGAACAGCAATAGCTCAAAAACAAAAACCGTAGAAAGTTGAAACTTGATATTCCGTGAGGTATCACCATGGGATCTGAGTGTATGTTATCTGTCAAAATTCCTCAACCGGAAGTACCACTTTACCAGTTGTTTTTCTTCCTTTTTTGCATTTTTCTCAAAAATGGCTCCGACGATTTTCTTTAAACTTGATATATATCAACTACACATACAAAGTGCAACAATTTTTATTTGAAACTTTTCTCTGGGAAAATTCATTTAAGGGCACTTTTGGGGGAGGGGTGGGGTTAGATTTCCATCTAAAGTGCTATTTCAGTTTATTTAGACCAATTCTGACATCGAATAATGTTAATTAGAATTAAAATATTGTTGTTTGAATTGAAATTCCGAGTTTGAAAAAAATCGGATAATCGGAAGTGCGTTTACTTTACCACTTCACTAAATGAATTTTTTTCACTTTTTCTGATTTTC
This sequence comes from Triatoma infestans, assembly GCA_011037195.1. Taxonomy (NCBI): domain Eukaryota; kingdom Metazoa; phylum Arthropoda; class Insecta; order Hemiptera; family Reduviidae; genus Triatoma; species Triatoma infestans. The sequence continues at coordinate 5,199 of JAAEAF010006542.1, read as the reverse complement.
TCAAAAATGGTGCGATGATTTTCTTGAAACTTCTTAAAAACCTAAACATCCAAAGTTCTACAACTTTTATTTAAAACATTTCTCTGAGAAAATTCATTTAAGGGCACTTTTGGGGGAGGGGGGAGGTTATGTTTTCACTCTAAAGTGCTATCATAGCTGATTATACAATTCTATCATCCAAACAAAATTAATTAGAAATAAATAAATGACCAAAATTCCAAGTGTCAAGAAAATTAGTAAACCGAAATTGCGTTTACTGAACAGTTGAACAGTTTTTTCAGTTTTCGACATGTTTCATTAAATTTGGTACACAAACTATAAAATTTGTCAATTATAATTTTGAGAACTGGAGTAAGAGAAAGTTGTGTGAGTGTTTCACACCAGATTTTTTTTTTTTATTATTATTGTTATTATTATTAGTTTAACTTAAATTTAGAATTTAACGCTTGCAGCAATTCTCAAATTCTTGTATATAAATTTCTGTAAAAGTTTGCAATTTATAACTATTGGCATTTTTATACAGATCTTGGAACCAGATAGTATACTGAAATAGCTCCTTTTTCTCATCATACGTTTGTCAAAAAAATAACAAAATTGCTTCAATTTTCACGAATGGAAACTTTAAACAACTGTTTGGAGAAAAGCATAACCACTCCTTCCCTTCAAATAAATTTTATCGGAAAATATGCATAGAAAAAAGTGGCAGTCTCCGCACGTATAGTTTTTTAGTATATCAAGTTAAATGAAACCTATTTAGTTGATATACTAAATTTAAAGAAAATCGTTGGATCAGTTTACGTGAAAATCTCAAAAAAAAAAACTAGGAGTGAAAAACATTCGATAAAGTGATCAACTTCCGGTTGACCGATTTAAATCAAAATCTTATTGTCAAGGTCACTTGTTGGAAGTAAATATAATGTTTCTGTGAGTTTCGCTTTTTGAGTTAAGCACCTTCTTGAGTTTGAGACTCAGGGGACCTCAAAATGTATATTTCCGGTGTGAAAACTTATTTTCGAAAATGTGATACGTACTACTTCCTGCTCATAGCAATAAGAGAGAAGGAAAATAAGGTAATATAATACAAAGTTCATATGTCCAGTTTGTGAAGGCAGACTACAATAAATAAAAATGATAAAATCGTACCGAAGCAGGGAGCTATGTAGCTCACTGGTGTGTAATAAAAAAAACAAGAAATCCTAATGTAATATGAGATGCTGCTATAAGAAAAAAAAGACTTTAGTGTCTACCTGAGTAGAAAATATTTTAGACAAACATGAAGTTAGTTAAACTGGTAGACCCGGTTTACTTTTTTTTAATTTTTTATTTCATTAAGATATTATTTATAGTTCGTGATAATCTATAACCACTCATAGCTTTCATTTTGAATATTAATCATGGACAGTTTGTCATGCATCTTTTATCCAGGTGGTAATATAATGAGAACCACAAGCAAGTTTGCCGCTTATAACTGGTTTGGTAAAACTGCCAATAGTTTGCTGGCTTTTATTTACTTCCTCTTAATGCTGGTAACAGGAAGTCATTGCGATCTTGTCAAGTTTTCGATATCGTGTTTCTCGGAAATATTTTGTTTTGAGGTACCTGTTACTTTGAGGTATGATTTCCATAAAAGTGTTTTTTTTTAGTTTATTATACACATCTGTGATCTATGTAATAATATTAATCAGAATTAAATATGTTTCCAAAATTTCGTGTTTAAAAGAAATCGGTCGATCCGGAAGTGTGCCTTTTTTCTGAACAGTTATTGCAGTTTTCTGTGATTTCCTCCATAATATTGATATGGAACGAAAAGTTTTTCATTAAACTAAAGATCTAGTAAGAATTATAAGTGTCAAAAAAAGAAGAAAAAAATGCCATTTCTGTGACTTGCAGTAAGAGAAAGATGTGTGAGTGTTCCAATCGAAAAAATTTTTTTTTCCTCTCCATGTAAGTACATGGACCTAAAGTGAACACTTTTTTCCACGACATTCTATTCTACACGAAACAGCAGTGCACTAAGACGTGCGTGTCTAATGGATGAAGGATGTTAAATAGAAATATATACAAACATAATTGTCGTAACTAAGTGAACATCAACCACGCAATATTGTATAAATATAATTTAGTCAAGTTGTCTTGTCCAATCTATATAAAGGAATCGAACATTACATGATTGTTAACTCATTTTCGCTTTGCTCATAACAATAACTACTTTACTACAAAAATTAGTTTGGAGTTCTGTGCTTACTGTGAACGTGTGTACATCGTCTGTATTGAATTCAGTTTTTTTAGTAGTTACAGTTGAAGTATTGACTTGAAACTTTTATAGTAGATTATTTAAAATACTAAATTTAATAGCGGAAAATTTTACATTAATCCGAATGGTATTTATTGAGTTATAAATTAATTAACTTTTGTATTTATTAATAGGAATAAGAATTTAGTTTGTTTCAGTGCATAAGTGGATTAGTGTACTGGCAGCATTGTGGGGATATTACTACAATCTTACCTGAGCCGGTCGTTGATAAACTTTGGTATTGTACGTACTATTTGTATTCACTGCATTCGTTTTTTTACTTTCGTCATGTACATTTCCATTAAAAAATATATTTTATTTGAAATTTATTATGTTTATGCAAGTAACTAACGAGCAGCTCGTTGCATTAATAGAAAAAAATAGTTTAAATCTTCAAGAAGAAATAGGTAAGAATTCTGTTGAAATCAAATTGTTTAGAGAAGAGATAGAAGAAACTAGGAAACATGTTCTCGAAGTAGAACATGTTCAAATGGATATAGTTAAGCAATTAACCGAGCACGAGACACAAATTAAACGATTTCTTCAGAAGAAATAATATCATTATATTTAATATAGAATTTCCAGAAGAAACTAAGTTTAATTTAATACAACGCATCATAGAAGTGTTTTCTACTCAGATGGAAGTTCTACTGGCTCCACAAGATATTGACATAGACTACGACTTGGTAAAAACCATGGTAAAAGACCAGTGTTACTCAAGCTGCATTCCTTCTGGCAAAAAATAACTATATTTAAATCTGCAAAAAAAACTTAAAGGTACATTGTTGTTTCAAACGATTATTCCGAAGAAATAAGAACTATTAGAAGAAAACTGATACCGTATTTAAGAGAAGCACTGGAAATAACAATGTAGCATTCTTGAGATATAATAAATTGATTATTGATTAAAAAAAAGTATACTTTAGACGATTGTATAAAAGGCCACATAATTTCGCAATTATTAAACTCAAAAAGCGTTAAGAAACCCAAAAATGAGGCTAAAAGCTAATAACTCATTATAAACAAAAATTATATCATATATAACGTTATTCTATGCATTTTATTAGTAAAAGTCTAAATAATGCCAGACATCACTGCCCCAAGAATAGATGAGATTTCCACCTACTCACTTTGTAATAATAATACTACATAATGTAATAAGTTACAGGTTATAAGTTAGCTTATATATATATATGGATACAAGTTTGTGATGAGAGAAGTTGTTTAACTGCGCTACAACTATTGCTGTCTATTACATCATCAACTACATCACTTAGTACCTCCTCATCTGTCTGCTGTTCAAAAATATACTATTAGATTACAGACCATTACATTCATTCCTGAATAGTAACCCAATCTGACAGTTTCAACGATGATATTTAAATTGGTGACTTCGCCCACACACACTCAGACACAACACACACAGTCAAAACGTCAACTAATAGTTTCCACTTCCTCCTCCTAGCAGTTTGTAAGAAAGTAGTGAAAAAGGATTGCGATCGTTCTAACTTTACGAAATTAAAAGTTTTCACCGGAAATAATTTTTTTTTTTTTTTAGAGTGCGTGAAAAAGTAGTTTTGATAAAATGATTGACTGGGTGGGGTGGGGGGTGTATTTCAACAGCAAATTAGAAACAAAACAAATATGGTGTCAAGATTCACACGACTTCCATTTCTTGTTGCAATGGGATCCGTAGAACGAGAGGAATCAACCTGGTTACTCGCTACCTAGGCTAGCCTTGGGTGGGAGATTATATATATATATAGCCGAGCTAGACCTACAAGCGTACAGTTTTATGACAGTTTACGACGAGTTAACAACCAGTCAGCAACCTGCTACCTCCTTATCACTCAGCCAGTCTGTCTCTTTATATACTTCTCGCTACATAAACTTCTATATACTTGTGAAAGTCCTGGCAGTTTGTGAGTTCTATTTCTCTAAAATCCATTCTCTCTAACTCTCTCTCCTTCTCACAACCATTATAAATGTACCTAATATAAGTAAAAAAACTGACACATCCTAACATAAACTAGAGATGCTGAAAGAAACCTTTACCTACCCTTATGATTAAATTCTAGTCCAGAATATAGCGTCAATATTTATTGAACAAATATTACATTGTAAAATATAAAAAAAAACACAGAAAGCCTTCTCAAAAATTTCCAAAAATTACATTTTGCCAGCCTAAAAGTGTATCGCATGTACGAAATTTAAAGAAAATCTTGAAGATTATTATTTATTATTTGTCTGTGCGGAAGGGACCAAACCCTATGCTATCCAAAGCCTCACTGGACCTCAGAGCTACCTCAAGAAAAAAAACAACAAATCGGGTCTAGAACAAATATCCAGACCCGGATCTAATCCATCTAAGATTCATCGCAGTCCGAACAAATCGGACAATAAATTTAAGGGGAAATAGCCTAAGCTCTTCCACAGACATCCTGCTTCGACCAAAGGTCCTGAACCTAAACTCCTCACAACCCAAACAATCTGTCATAAGATTGATGGGTGTTTTTTCTCTTCTGTCTCACAGACTCTACAAAATGGATCCCTCATGAGCCTCATTACCTAGAGATGTCTCCTTAAACCACAATGTCCAGTAAAGCCAGATGACTGAGAGAGCTCCGTGAAAGACACTGCAACGTCTCACTGATATCCCTGTCCGGACCCCTGATGAGCATTTTCGACTGCGTAAACCAGCTGAGCTCATTCATAAGAATGAATGCTGTGAAGCTGTCCCTGATTGGAAGCCTGACAGACATGTGCCAGAAGATACGCCATCAGCAGGCTCGGGACCAATGAAAGGGAGAGAGACGCCTAATTTAGCGGTCTCCTCATTCCCAAAAATTCCCATATGGCCTGGTACCCATCCAGACTAAAAATACATCCTTCAAAGAAGAAAGCTC
>JAAEAF010006541.1:0-67834 GCA_011037195.1 Triatoma infestans | reverse complement strand
AAATTATTCATAAAGGAAAAAAAAAAAAAAATTGTGTTATGCCCTTGAGACGATCTCACCTTGTATTTCCGGTGATATTCAATTTTAAACATTTCACGGAACACAAAGTAAAAACATTATCCAATAATATAATATGTGTTAAAAGGTTTTCTGAATTTCCTTCAAATATTCCAATTACGTATTAAGCGAACACTTAATGCGGATGGTCCACTTCCGTTCTCTTTTTTTTTCAAAAAGTGCATGGGATTCTTCCTCAAGATTGCGCAAAAAACTTCCAGATTACAACTTCTCGTCTGAGAAGTGCAACTTAACTGAATTTTTTTTCTCAGTTTTTCCCAGTTTTGTCAAAAACAGCAACAACGGACTTTCTTTACACTTCTTATTCTGTCTATACATATATATAAACACATCACTTTTATTTAAAATATTTTCACGGAAAAATTGATTTTTAGGGGGTTCTGGGGGGGGGGCTGAAAGGGCAGACTTCTTTCAGAAACGACTGTTTTATTATAGTTTTGATTCTTACTCCTATAAAACAATTTAAACTACCTAAACATTTTAGTTAAAAGTCCCAAGTTTCAAGCAAATCAACCTATTATAACTATATATCTGAAGTTAATATAAAAGGTTTAAAGAAAAACATTGAAGCCTTTTTCAATAAAATCACGTAATTAAAAAAAAAAATCTTGTGTGAAACACTCACACAACTTTCTCTTACTCCAGTTCTCAAAATTATAATTGACAAATTTTATATTTAATGTACCAAATTTAATGAAATTCGTCGAAAACTGAAAAAAACTATTCAGTAAAAGCGCACTTCCGGTTTACTGATTTTCTTCACACCCGGAATTTTGGCCAATTATTTATTTTGTAATTAATTTCATTTGGATGATAGAGTTGTATAATCAAGTATGATACAACTTTAGAGGAAGCTGTAACCCTACCCCTCTCCTAAAAGTGCCCTTAAATGAATTTTCCCAGAGAAATGTTTTATATAAAAGTTATAGATGTTTGAATGTTTAGTTTATATATGTAGTTTCAAAAAAATCGTCGGGGCGATTTTTGAGTAAATCGCGAAAAAGTGAAAAAATCATATTTAGTAAAGTGTTAAAACAAAAGGACTTCCGGTTTTCCGATTTTTCTCAAACTCGGAATTTCAACAAGATATTGAATTGTAATTAACATTATTTAAATGACCGAATTGTGTAATAACCCGAAATAGCACTTTAGAGGGTAACCTAACCCCACCCCCTCCCCCAGAAGGGCCCTTAAATCAATTTTCCCAGAGAAATGTTTCAAATAAAAGTTGTAGCTCCTTGTATGTGTAGTTGATGTGTCAAGTTTAAAGAAAATCCTTGGAGCCATTTTTGAGAAAAACGCAAAAAAGTAAAAAAGTTAACTAATAAAGTGGTACTTCCGGTTGAGGAATTTTGACAGATAACGCACAGTCAGATCGCATGGTGATACCTAAACAGAATATTAAGTTTCAGTTTTCTACGGTTTTTCGTTTTTGAGCTATGCTGTTCACATACAGACAGACACACACACACACACTCACACACACACACACACACACACAGACCATGTGCTAAAAACCGCTTTTTCGGACTCAGGGGACCTCAAAACGGATATTTCCGGTGAAAACTCGATATCGAAAATTTGACACGATTACAATACTTCCTCTTACTAGGAGTAAGAGAAAGTAAAAAAGAAAAAGTAAAATCAGTTTCCGGTTGATGGATTGTGGTCGAAATTTTCTTTCCGGTCTCCTTGCTTAAGGCTAAAACGGTTTTTCATTACTATTCATAAAATTAGTCAATCAATCAAATTTATTACTAATAAAATAATCTGGTGTAAAACACTCAGACAACTTTCTCTTACTCGAGTTTTCAAAATTTTTAATTGACAAATTTTATATTTAATGTACCAAATTTAATGAAATTCGTCGAAAACTCCAAAAAAATGTTCAGTAAAAGCGCACTTCCGGTTTACTGATTTTCTTGAAACTCGTAATTTTAGCAATCTATTTATTTATAATTAATTTTGTTTGATCGTAAATTGTATAATCAACTATGATAGCACTTTAGAGAAAAACATAACCCCGCCCCTCCCTCGAAAGACCCCTTAAATGACATTATCAGGAGAAATGTTTCAATTAAAAGTTGTAGCTATTTGAATGTGTAGTTGACATACTTAGTTTTAAGAAAAATCGTTGGGTCGTATTAAAGAAAATAGCAGAAAACTGAAAAATACTTAGTAAAAACGCACTTCCGGTATTCCGATTTGTTTCACACTCGGAATTTCAACAATATATTTAATGATAATTAATATTATTTAAATGGCAGAATTGTGTAATAAACCGAAATAGCCATTTAGAGGAAAACTTTACCCCACCCTTCCCCTAAATTGCCCTTAAATTAATTTTCCCGGAAAAATGTTTCAAATAAAAGTTGTAGCTCTTTGTATGTATGGTTGATATACCAAGTTTGAAGAAAATCGTTGGAGCCATTTTTGAGAAAATCGCAAGAAAGTAGAAGTAAAATGATACTTCCGGTTGAGGAATTTTGACAAATAACCTCCTGTCGCATCACATGTTGATTCCTAAACGGAATATCAAGTTTGAACTTTCTATGATTTTTTTATTTTTCAGCTATACTGTTCACATACCACACAATTCACTTTTTTGGAGTCAGGGGACCTCATAACGGATATTTCCGGTGAAAATTCGACATCGAAAATTTGACACGATTACAATACTTCTCGTTACTAGAAGTAAGAGAAAGTAAAAAAGTCAGACCACACACATTCATGATTATTTTTCATTTTTTTTTTTTGTAAACAGTTCCAATAACTAACCTTAAACATGAGAAGTACACCTATCACGTTTTGAACCTATTTTTGGGGAAATTGTTCTTTGGAGGGGGGGACTTAGAGGAGTGGTGTCGTTTTCCTCTCCAGTGCTATTTCGAAATACCATTTGGTTTTACAAAGTTAAAATGAAAACGTTCAGTGCATATAAAGATTATGTGACTTACATTTTATTGACTGCAAGGATTGGATGTGTTGGGAATTTGGGAACGTTTAGTCGATCCCCATACTTCAATACCATATGATCAAATTGCTCATATAACAGTAGATATACAAACCTTTTATTGTTTAAGTTTAGTTTTGAACGTCTGTCGATGAGCGTTATAGCGAGAAGTTAACGTAGCGTCAGTTAACTTCTTTGTCTTTTCAGTCTGCTATGTAAGATTCCATGTTAATCGTCTTTCCAGTTATAGTCCAAGGTAACGTATATTCTAACATATGGAATAAGGATTTGATTAATGGATTAAGGATTTTTCGCGAAGCGTAAATACTATGTATTTTGATTTGATTGGATTAGTTTTGATTCGCCATTTAACTAACCAGGTCCTGCGGTTGGTCGAGGGAGAATAACGATCGAGATGAGGAGACAGAGTTATGGTATCGCCCACAAAGATAGATATTATAGTATTTAGGTTTGGAATATCTGTTATGTACATGGTATAGAGAAGAGGTCCGAGGATGCTGCCTTGGGGAACACCAGCTCTACCCAACTGTAAACAGGAGTCAGCCTTGCAGATATGATTTTAGGATAAGGTAGTAGGTGTGAGGTCCCTTCAGCTTACACAGCAGGCCCTCGTTCCCCATTCTCTATCAAACGCCTGAGCGACATCAAGGAAAACACTCGTGCAATACTGCTTCCTTTGTTACAGTTGTAAATTTCAATAAAATAAAAACATTGTATTATTTATTGAATTTTTCTTTTTTATTGTAAATGAATCTATCTTCTATTCTTGGACCGTGGGGAGATCAGTTTAAATTTCGCTTGGTTTATTCTTACTACTGTATGCCACTGTGTAAATAAGTCACTTCCTATTTTACTTAGCAATTTCACATATGCATTTTTGTTTCATAAAATTGAGTACATCGAACAAAAAATTAACCCTTGAACGCCAGCTGAGGGACTGTACTTCCAGTAAAGTACTTTGCGAAGTTTAAATTTTTTTAAATATAGGTGATGTATTTTAGAAAGTTAATTTTCATGAGGAAACAATTTTGAGATGTTCTGTGATTTTTTGTTTGGTGATATTTTGTTCTTACAGAACAAATAATGAGGATTTCCATCCTCATTCAGAAGGAAATCAGAGATCAAATTATGCACTGGAACAAAAAAGAAATCTATTTATTTTTACACGGTTGGATGAACATTTTATCAAGTCAAAGTAATTTCAGTTTCATTGATTCAATAACCATCAGGATTTCGCGATTAATAATATGCATGAATGTTTTTTAGTATATTAAACATTGCTTTTATTTATGATTCATAAACTAATGTTATATGCATGCGAAGTTCGATTTAAAAAGCTATACATAAATTATTGATTGAACTAATTTATTTATTTATTTAGATTCATATATGGGCAAATGCCCTTTTTACAATATTCGTAATATTAAATACAAAAGCAAACCAAAACAATAAACATATAAATACAATGTTATAATATTATAATGCAAATATAAAAATATATAATATAAGAATATAAAATTTAAAATAGTAAGAGGAAGTATTGTAATCGTGTCAAAATTTTCTATACCGCGTTTTCACCGGAAATATCCGTTTTGAGGTCCCCTGAGTCCAAAAATAGTCTGTGTGCGTGTTTTTAGCTAAAAAACGAAAAACCGTAGAAAGTTGAAATTTGATATCACGTTTGGGTAACACCATGGGATCTGACAATACGTTATCTGTCAAAATTCCTCAACCGGAAGTACCACTTTAAGAATTTTTTTTTTTATACTTTTTTGTGATTTTCTCCAAAGTTGCTCCGACGATTTTCTTCAAGCTTTCTATAACAACTATCAATACAAAAATATACAACTTTTATTTAAAACATTTCACTGGAAAAATTCATTTAAGGGCACTTCTGGGGGAGGGGTAGTATTAGGTTTTCCTCTAATGTGCTATTTCAGTGCTAGTTTCAGTAATATTATAAAATATTATCATCTAAATAATATTAATTAGAATTAAATATGTTGTTGAAATTCCGAGTTTGAAAAAAGTAGTTGATCGGAAGTGCGTTTTTACTGAAATGTATTTTTCAGTTTTCTGTCTTTTCTCGAAAACGGCTACACCGATTTTCTTAAACAAGTAGTAATGTGGACTACACGTATAAAGAGCTACATTTTTTAATTATAACATTTCTCCTAGTTAAGTCATTTAAGGGGGCTTTTGGGGGAGGGGTGGGGTTATGTTTTACTCTAAAATACTATCATAGTTGATTATACAATTCTATCATCCAAACAAAATTAATTAAAAATAAATAAATGGCCAAAATTCCGAGTTTCAATTAAAATTAGTAAACCGGAAGTGCGCTTTTACTGAACATTTTTTTTCCAGTTTTCGACGAACTCCAACGAATTTCAGAAATCTGGTACACAAACTCTAAAATTTGTCAACTACAGTTTTGAAAAGTGGACTAAGAGAAAGTTGTGTGAGTGTTTCACAACCGATTTTTTTTTATATTAGATGAGAACAGTAAACAAAAAGTTAACTTTTTTTCGTTTTTGTGTTCGGGTAGTTTCTCTCCTCGGAATATACCTATGCGCGAGTTCTTTAAAAAGAATGGCCGTATTGTGACATAACATTGCTAAAAAAGAAATAAATACATAAAAATAATAATATTTAAGAGTGAAATCGAAGGGATCAGATCAGAGTTTAGCGCACTGGGTCCCGGGTTCGAGTCCAGCTGTGCTGCTCTTAAATTTTCTCTTCCTAGAAGCCTCTGCAGCTCACTGTCTGGTGTTGGACAGTATTGTTTGCAACGAAAGAACACTAACCGACGCTCGTCAGTGCACTGGGCATCAATGACCATAGATATTGACGCGCCTTAAATTAAAAAAAAAAAATGATCTCCTTTTATACTTGTGTAATAGTAACCACACATACAAAGAGCTGCAAGTTGTATTAAAAACATTTCTTTGGGAAAATTCATTTAAGGGAATTATTGTGGATGGGGTGTGGGATTGTGTTTTCCTGTAAAGTGTTATTTCAGTTTATTATATCATTCTATTGTAATTATAATAATTATAATTATAATAATAATAATTATAATATATATTAATTATTATATTAAATAAAATATGATATATATATTTTCTTTTTTTTTGGCGTTTCGTCAAACAAGGTCATTTAGCACCCCTCGAACTGTTTTCTTCTCGAGCCGATTCTGCCCTAACTGGGATGGTACATGGCCCGCTGTTCCCTATAAGGCATCCAACGCGTTATCTTGGCCGGCCAAATATTTTGGAGCCCCAAGATGTCGGACATGGTTCCACATATCTCCTCTTAGATCATCGATCCAGTCGACGAGGGGGAGTGTGGATACCTGAGTAGTGCCACCCTTTACAAGCCGTATAAAATAAAGAAATATTTTATCTATCAACACAAATTCCATGTCATTAATCTATCAAGTAAATATATTTATGAAACATAATGTTATGTGTATTATATAATATATCTATATCACATATATAATCCATAAATTAAAAATTTAATAAGGTAAATAAATTTGGTACTTAATGGACTTGTGATGGATGCAAGAAACTTGAAATAATATTAAATTGTAAATAAATCAAAATTATGAAAAAGATTGACATTCCCTTGCAAAAGGACAAGACCAGGTATACAAGTCCAGTTACTCGTACGGTTCAAGAACAATTATGGCATTGTACTACCCCTTCTTCTCACAGGGGAGGAATTGAAGAAACAAAGAGAAGAGATATTTTAAGACAGACTTGTGCTAGAAATCAAGGTGAAAGCATCAGACCAGTATCCGATACCAGTATCAAGTTATAAGAATTTATTATAAGATTTTATTGTGATTCTCAAAGTACTTAATTTCTCTTAGAGAATATATTTAAATTAATCTACCAGTGTGTTCTTAATTATTCTTAATACTTCTATCTCTATCTCCAACATACTTACAAGCCCCTTTCACTAAAACGCTCACGCCACAAGCTACCAACTACTACAAACATCACATCATCACATTACAGACTCAACTCATAATTTTGCAAATGGCTACTTGCATCCTAGAGGAAATACTTTTATAAATATTCCTTCTCTACAAATTTCCTAAATCTAATTAGGGTGTAGTACTTTTATAATTATTTCTACACCCTTTGAGATAATGTTATTTACACTATTTACAGCTCATTAAACCATCATTCACTCGATAAAAACGTGCACTCTAATAAATACAAGCTCGCTAATAAATACATTCATTCCTTTAATTATATACATTCCATTCACACAAGGGAGAGTACTCGATATTCCTCTCCCCTTTATTAAAAAAAAAAAAAAAATCTAAACAATATGTATAATCTATATAATTATCATAAAATGTGGTGCCAAAATTCCGAATTTACTGCAAATTTTTTTCACTGGATGTGCGAATTTACTGAACGAGTATTTTTAATTTTGTGTGATTTTCTCCATGGAAATACCTACTTTATTAAACACTAATAAGAATTAATAGTGTACGAAAATTTGGCATTTCAGCAAGAGATAAAAATTACATTTATTATCTATCTTTGAAATTTAATACTTTTGAACCAAACTTTGTTTTTTTTTTTTTTTTACCTTTATCAATGTTGTAAATCCATTTTACAATTGAAGCCATCAAAATATTATCAATAAAATTTCACCATCAAGAACATTGATGTTTATTTTGATATATTTCCAATTTACCATCCAAAATTAAAATAATTTCACATTAAAGAAACACATCGTTCAGATTAAATAGACATTTTAAAAATATACCTAGTTAGCAAACATGTTTTAGATATTATAAAAATATATTGAACTAAAAACCATGTTAGGCTTGACGTTAACAATAATTATATGGTAAACGAAAGATGGACATATATAACATGCCCTAATTATTAATAAAAACATTTTCACTTTAATGATTGGTCGGCCTCCACCCACTATACTAGGATAATTCCCAGTTTTGGAAACACTTCCACATGACATATTCTTCTGTAGAAAAAAAAAAAGATACATAAAAAAAAAAGTAAAACTATAGTGTCCAATCACTGTAAATTAGTAATTACACAGACCAATTATATACACGCCTAGCATGACTCAATTTCTGTCCAATCCAGTTACTTCGTTACCTAATTTATTTTCTCAATTATTTTTTTCGGTTTTCTTTTCAAATCAATGAAGATTTTTTTTTTCATCTCTGTAATAGAAAATTCTGATTTGGAAAATTATAATAGAATTATTATTAATAAAACTCTGATGTAAAACACTCATACGTCTTTCTCTTACAAATAGAAACGTTTAATTGCTCTTAACATTGAAGTATTAGATGATAGTAGGTATAAAGATTACTTCTCAGCAAATAGCTGGTAGTGAATATGTATTTGAGGTCTTCTGAGTCCCAAAAAACTGGTTTTTAGAAATTAGTCTCTGTGTGTGTGTGGGTAGTCAGCATAACTGAAAAACTGAAAATCCTACGCTTAATCTAGCAGTCTCTTAAGTTACTTGAAATCTAAAATCACAAAATGTCATAGAACTGCCTAAAATCAATTTAGAATATATATATATATATATAGGGTGTCCTAAGATATATGGATAACGACTTTTTCTCGGAAACTAGATAGCTAGAAAAAAAAAACTAAAAATACGTGTCCCCCGTAGTTTTTTTTGTTAGAAATCCAAATTTAATTTACAAATTTGTTTTGATGCTTCGAGTAGCGAGATACAGCACCAACTTCATTTTTTCAAATAGCGAGGTGTGATTTTTATTTAAGAAATAGATTCGTCTATTTTTTGTAAGAAAAATTTACTTGAACGGTTTTTTTCTTTGAGTGATATTTTGCAAGTTATGAATGAAAACCTGATTCTTATAAGAAATTTCAAAATGATATTATAACGGTTTTTTGATTGAATAAGAAGAAAAGTACTATTTTATTATAAATTTTACTCCTCATTAATTTACAGATCTTGCTCGAACTGGCCCCCACCTTTAGAGATGTATTTCTTTGGTCGTAAGGTACAATTGGCAGTAAAAGCTTGCGATATTTCGTTGATATTCACACAAAATTCATAAACCATTCGGCCAACAACATTTTTACGCATTCAAGAATTTCGAGAAATATATATTTCTGGTGAAAAAAAATCAATTTTGTAAATTTGACACAATTGCAGAAAAAGTACAGAAGTATGAAAAAGTAAAAAGCCATTAAGTTAGAATAGAATTTCTCGCGTTATGTAAGTGTCAATTTTTTATTAAATTAACTTATTTCATGACGTCAAAAGAAAAAAAAAATATATATATTCTCTCAATATTATTTATTTCATAAATAGTTTTCAAGGTAAATTAAATTATCTAACCTAAAAATATTAAATTCATTATGTTAGGAATACTGATAAGAAGGTTAACATGAAATGTAACTTAAGTGAGGAAATTTCATAAGTAAATAAAGTAAGTTTGCCCTATAATTACTGTAAGCTTTTTATAAACATTAGGTTTTCTTTTTATGATTTTGCAAACTTAATGTTCTAGGCGGAAATAATAGAGTTATTTTCATTTAAATGCCAGGAATGTTGGCATAGGAGATAGTGAGTTGGCCGACACTCTGGTAAGGAAACGGGCCGTAAAACAAATTTTGGGAACCAGAATCCTTTTAGGAGGAATTAGCGGCCCTCCTGTGTTCCCAAAAAGAGCTCAGAAACTGCTCTAGAGATTGAGGCAGTCTAGATTTTCCCTCAGTAACGATAGAAAAAGGTTTGGGGCGTGCGTGATACTAATCGAAATTAACTTACGTCTGGAAGGTTTTCTTACAGGGCTCTGCAGTCTTAGAGGCTAAAGATACCTGAATAAACTAAGCTTTGAAACGCGAAAGCATCTGCACATTCTGTGGGAAGATGCAAGAGACTCCAATACACCTCATGGAGAGATTTCCGACAATGCTAGAGAATATTTAAAACTGTGTAGGTAATAATTACCGGGAGTTGTAAGTTGTAGGAAAAAATTTTCTTGCTAATGAATGAAATAGGATTGGATGGGTTCTATAGAGTCTCATCCTGGCACCAGTCGGGATCATAATGAATCTTTGCAATGGACCATATTTTCCACCCCAAAAATGGACCCTACAAATTTAAAATAATTTTTTGGAAATTTGAAAGTATGGGGCCCTTCTAATTGGAGGCCTCAGTTTCAAGGTTAATGCAATTTTAATTACATAGTCACGATTACGGCTATAATATTATAACGTTTTTCCCTCTCCACTAGCTACTGCAACTAGTTTTAAGTGCGTTCGTTTAGATAAAATACTCTAAACTTCAATAAGAAAAACACCAATTTATTGTTTTACACCATAAATTATAAATACAACACTTAATAATAATTAATTCACTTTGTTCACTTTTTATACACTTTTCACAAACGTACACTTCGTTTGTAACAAGAAACTCTCTAAACTCTCTGTAGTCCCACTACTTATACCGGTGGAGAAGGGTCTATAAGGTTATAGATTGTTCTAGAAAGGGCTAGAGCGCGCCACCAGCGCTTCCTAGCGGCCACTAGGAGAACTTGGGGTACCTGCTTTCTCTCCTAGATGGCACCACCGGCTGCGTTACAA
Organism: Triatoma infestans; assembly: GCA_011037195.1. Lineage (NCBI taxonomy): Eukaryota > Metazoa > Arthropoda > Insecta > Hemiptera > Reduviidae > Triatoma > Triatoma infestans. The sequence continues at coordinate 57,160 of JAAEAF010006541.1, read as the reverse complement.
TATTATACTGATTATTCCAATACCTACAAACTCTACTATCTATTTGAAACTTGTTTAGGGCTCAAAAATTGCAAACAGTTATGGGTTGAACATATGAAATGTCCATTTTATTATATAGAATATGACACCAGTTTTTACCATTAAATTTTTACTTTCTCATACACCTTGAAAAGAGAAAGTATTGTATTCCTGTCAAATTTTTGAAATTGAGTTTTCACAGGAAAATACATAATTTGTGAGGTCCCTTAAGAAGAAATTTTTTTTTTTACCGAAAAGTTCGAGTATGTGGTGAGTGTAACCAAAAAACAGAAAGTTCCAGAAAGTGAATAGTTGATATTTCGCTTACTTCCACCAGTAAACCTGACAATAAGATTTTAAACAAACTGTATGGATATTTCATTTTATTGGGATTTTCTCAAAAACGGCTCTTAGAGGGGTTTTGGTGAAGAGATGGAGAGTTATACTTTTTTCTAAAGTGCTATTTTAATTTATTACACGATTCTATCATCAATATAATATATTATTCAGAAGGATAGGTTTATATTTATATAATTAGTCTCCCAAGTTTAAGGGAAATCACTATAGTCGTTATCTACATAAAAAATTACAAAAAACTCATAAACCAATTTTCTTACATTTGGAATTTTAGCAATGATTATAATTTACATTTTATATTATATAGGTGGCAGAACCATACATTTTATTGAAATGGTACTTTAGAGGAAAACATGACGCTATCGTTGCCCCCCAGAACCCCTCAAAAATCAATTTTTCCAGGAAAAACTTTCTAATAAAAGTAATAGATATAAAATGTGTGCAGATAGTATACGTAGTAAGTTTAAAGAAAATCTTTGGCATTTGTTTTCAAGAAAATCGCGAAACACTGAAGAATAAAACCTTTAGTAAAATCGTCAAGTTTAGGGGATGAATTTTGTTCGAAATCCTTGTGTCAAAAGATGCAATGGATAGTATCTAGACGGAATACGAAATTTGAATTTCCTCCAATTATTCAATATTGGAGATATTTTGTTCATAAAATACACATAAACACACCACATTCACACACAAACACATATACTGACAAACTGCTCGCACTTTTTACTTTCTTTTACTCCTTAGTAAGAGGAAGTATTGTAATCGTGTCAAATTTTCGATTTCGAGTTTTCACCAAAAATTTCAGTTTTGAGGTCCCCTGAGTCCAAAAAAGTGGTTTATAGCAAATGGTCCGTGTGTGTATGTATGTGAACAGAATAGCTCAGAAACGAAAATTCGTAGAAAGTTCAAACTTGATATTCCGTTTAGTTATCACCATGGGATTTGACAGTATGTTATCTGTCAAAATTCCACAACCGCAAGTACCACTTTACTAGTTGGTTTTTTACTTTTTTGCGATTTTCTCAAAAATGGCTTCGACGTTTTTCTTCAAACTTGGTATATCAACTACACATACAAAGAGCTACAACTTTTATCTGATACATTTCTCTGGGAAAATTCATTTAAGGGCACTTTAGGGGGAGAGGTGGGGTTAGGGTTTTCATCTAAAGTGCTATTTCAGATTATTGGACAATTCGCTCATCTAAATAATGTTAATTAGTATTAAATATATTGTTGAAATTCCAAGTTTGAAATAAATCGCATAACCGGAAGTGCGTTTACTTTACCACTTTACTAAATGGTTTTTTTTCACTTTTTCGCGATTTTCTCAAAAATGGTTCCGGTGATTTTCTTGAAACTTCATATATAAACTACGCATACAATGATCTACAACTTTTACTTAAAACATTTCTCTAGGAACATTCATTTAAGGGCACTTTTAGGGAAGGGGTGGGGTTATGTTTTTCTTTAAAATGCTATCATAGTTGATTATACAATTCTATCATCCAAACAAAATTAATTAGAAACAAATAGATGGCCAAAATTCCAAGTTTCAAGAAAATTAGTAAACCGGAAGTGCGCTTTTACTGAAGAGTTTTTTTCAGTTTTCGACGAATTTCATTAAATTTGGTACACTAACTATAATATTTGTCAACTATAATTTTGAGAACTGGTGTAAGAGAAAGTTGTTAGAGTGTTTCACACCAGATTTTTTCGTATTCTGGGGACCACAAGAATGTATTTCTGGTGAAAACTCAATTTTGAAAAGTTGACACGATCGCAATATACGATCTTATTCTCTTACTTAGAAATAAGAGAAAGTAAAAAATTCTGTACGTTTATCGAGAAAATCGCTAAAAATTGAAAAAAATAGTCATATTTCCGGTCAATCATTTTGGTCGATCTTGGAATTTTGGCAGGTCATTTATTTCATTTTTTTTTTTAATTTATTAAGGCGTGTCAACAACTATGGTCATTAGGACCAGGAGCCTTTTCAGTGCATTGCCGGCCACCGGACAGTATTCTCTCGTTACAGACAACACTGTCCATCACAGTGAACTGTAGAGGCTCCTAGGAAGAAAAAAAAAAATCTAAGGGTAGCACATTTAATTCTTATTAATGTAATATAAAAAATCTGGTGTGAAACACTCACACAACTTTCTCTTACTCCTGTTCTCAAAATTTATAATTGATAAATGAAATAGTTTGTGTACCAAATATAACGAAATGCGTCGAAAACTCAGAAAACTTTTGAGTAGATGCGCATTTCCGGCTTACTAATTTTCTTAAAACTTGGAATTTGGCCATATATTTATTTCTAATTAATTTTGTTTGAATGATAGAATTATATAATCAACTATTATCCCATTTTAGAGGAAGCTGTAACCCCACCCCTCCCCTAAAAGTACCCTTAAATGAATTTTCCCAGGGAAATATTTTTAATAAAAGATTTAGATCTTTGCATGATTAGATTATGTACGATGTTTTGAAGAAAATCGTCGGAGCCATTTTTTGAGAAAATCGCAAAAACGTAAAAAAAAACAACTAGCAAAGTGGTATTTCCGGTTGAGGAATTTTGACATATAACGCACCGCCAGATTCCATGGTGATACCTAAACGTAAATCAAGTTTCAACTTTCTACGGCTTTTTGTTTTTGAGCTTTGCTGTTCACATAAACCCACACACAGACCATTTGCTAAAAACCACTTTTTTGGACTCAGGGGACCTCAAAACGGATATTTCCGGTGAAAACTTGATAACGAAAATTTGACACGATTACATTATTTTAAAAATAGGATGTATAATATACGAAGGAAAGGGGAAAGTCAAACTCAACCTTCCGCTGCCCCCCCCCCTTAAAATGAATTTTCTGGGAAAAATGTAACTTTTATATGTGCTGATACAAAATTTAAAGAAAATCGTCTTGAGTTATTTTCGTAAAAAATGCAAAATAAGTTTAAAAAAAAATGCATTCAGTAAAATGTTTACTGATTTGGACCAAAATCTTTAAATTTAGAGTTCCCTAGAGTAGAACTTTAAAATATCAAGTTTGAACATTCTGCGATTTTCAGTTTGGGTTATACTGAACAACACAGACCCATTTCTTCAAACGTTTATTTGCGATGAAAACTCGGTATCGAAAATTTAACACGATCGACAACACTTTCTCTTATCAGATGTAAAAATATAAAGACAAATAGTGGAATATGAAAAATGGTTCTAAAAGTCCTTCAATTCTGTGTAAACAAGTCTCTTATATAAACAAATTATGTAAAGGCAGGAAAATGATGTGATTATTGAAGAAAGAGATGTCACTAGTTAAGACAGCCATTGTTAACATAGATTTATATTTGAGCGTCATTTAACGGCAAATTATTTTTTAAATATTAAAACAAATGATTTGTTCCATTAAAATGGAATATCTTGTGAGAAAAAATGAAATTAAAATCAATATACAGTAGCAGAATAACACAAACAAAAACAAATTAGATAAATATATCGTTTTAAATAAATAAAATAAAAAATTTATTGAACGATATTTAGTTAGTTTTGAATATTAAAATGAATTTTTTTGTTTGTATAATTAAAAATTTATAAATATAAACTGCTCGCAAAAATATTGCATCACTCTGATATTTTCAAATTTTCCAATAAAAATTAATCCCTTGCTTTCTTTTTTGCTTTTATAATTTGATTAGACTATTAAGAAGTATATATAAAATAAATTAAATTGACTACAAGGTATTTGGATGGGGGAAAAATAAAAAATAAAAATAAAATAAAATTACCTCTTTATTGATATCAAAAAAATTATAAAACGCTTAAATGAAGTTGATATTCTTTTAACAATATCTTGTAACCCCCCGCTCCTCTTGAACGGATGATCTCTTGGAGTCTCTCAGGCATAGAAGAAATTATGTTTACTATGATATGTTGATCAATATTCTCCCACTTCTCTCTAACTGCAATTTCGAGCTCATGCAGAGTGTTTGGGAGATTTTGTCGACCTCTCAGTCGTCTTCTTATATCACGTCCCATACACATTTTCAATGGGATTCAGATCTGGGCTTCTCGGTAGAATCTCCAACAATGGTGATCCCAATCTCCTATAAATATTGTCGGCCAATACTAGCTGTGTGAGGTCTTGCATTATCTTGCAAAAAAAAGGAAATTTTCCCCGACAAATGGAGCAAAAGGGAGTACGTAATCGTCTATAATCTCTGTCACATACATGTGAGGAGTGAGAGCACTTCCAGATATCCTGTGAAGTTCCGTCCGGGCCTCCATTTTAATTCCACTCCAGACAATTATGCTGGCGAGTGCAGAGCATATCTGGACTCGTCGCCAAGGAGAACTCGCCTTCAGTGATCTTCTGTCCATTCCACATGTTAAGCAAACGCCAGCCTGGACACTTTATGAGCTGTGGTAAGAAGAGGACCACAGCAGCAGGTCTTTTGGACGATCCCTAAGACGTCTTCTCATTGTCGAACTCGAAATTTGGACATTTCTAAATTCGTCAATTAGTCCATGTAGCTGATTTTCTGTGAGACTACGTTCTTTCAAGACAATCTGTCATCTCGAGCTATAGTATTCCTTGGCTTGCCTTGTCCGGATCTTCCACTGAAGCTTCCAGTCTCTCTGTGTGGACGGAGTACTCTAGAGACTGTGGATTGATTTATTCCAAGCCGCTGTGCAATTTCACGCTCTCATTCCAATTTCCGATAATGTCACGATTCTGACACAGTCATTCTCAGTTAAGTGGGTTTTGCGGTTCATTATTAAAAAGAAAAACAGCATTTTAATTAAATCAGAGGAAAAAAAATTGGACAAAAAAATTAGAAGCGCATGTTTAAACGTAACAAAGGTAAATTGCATACTGGCTTATTTAGGAGTGATAATGTTGTTTTTGTTTAAGGATTAGTATAAAGCAATCTTCACTTCTTTTAACATTTGGAACTATCTGTATTATGCTTCTGTATAATGAAACCAAGTACTAGAAAACATAACAAAACAATTATTTTATCTTGATTTAATTTAATTTTATTAATAGTGATGCAATATTTTTGCACAGCAGTTTATTTTGTATGTAAAAAAAAAAATTGTATTCATTAAATAAATATCTTTATTTGAAATAAACAAAATAATAAATTGGCTTAGTTAGTATTACAATATAATTAATTAATGAAATAATGTCCGTTAACTTATAAGATTATTTTCACTTCTCTGGTCAATGATGCCCGGAGCATTCTCAGTGCACTGCCGGCCTCAGAACGGTACTCTAAAGGTTATTTAAAAATTGCCCTAACTCCCAACTTAGAACACAAGTACAACTTAATGAAATCTTATGCCTATTTATGTTTAACAAAAGTACTTTAATTACTACAGAAAATAAGTAATAAAAGTTCTTATTTCCGATAATGTTAATTGATGCAGTATTTCAATATCCGAATCCATTTCTCTTAGGTCAGGAGAAGGTCTGCCATTTTTTTCCCGAAAATGGGGATTAAATTTGGTAAAAATTGTAGAATATAAATTTAAATAAGAAAAATTAGTTGAATTTTAATGAGATTTCCAATATTGATAGCATGAGTGGAAGGAAGTTGCATGCAAAACAAAACAAAAGCGGGAGAATAATTTTTTTTTTTTTTAGTATTTCAGGTTATGATTTTGTTGAGAAATATTTTCTTTTAAAGGAATTGATATCATGTTCAAGTAATACTTTTTATGGTATATAGTAGTATATTTTCAAAGGTTCAAATAACTTATTCATTGCGCATAAACCACTTTATAATATGCTGATTAATTAATACACTTTTCACGTGAACAAATATTAAATTTTAAGATTTTCATAATTTATATATTAAGGTGCAAATATTTATTGGCATATTTATTTATTTAAATTAACACATTTTTTTTTTTTTTATGAAATTTACGTACAATCAAATTATAAATATGCAAAAGTCGTTTATTCTAATGCCTGTATTTTAGTTTTGCTGAAATAATTTTATTATTTGTTTCTAGTTTAATATTTTACGATAATTTATTTATATTAATATATTATATTTATATATAAATATATATTAATATTCAATTAATTTTTTTTTTTTTTTTTTAATTTAAGGCGCGTCAATGTCATCTAAAGCCTTCTCAGTGCACTGCCGGCCTCCAGATAGTGTTTTCTCCTTACAGACCACACTGTCCATTATCGGACAGTGAGTCGTAGAGGCTCCTAGGAAGAAAATAACTAAGGGCAGCACAGCTGGACTCGAACCCGAGTCCTCCGCGTGAAAGTCCAGCACGCTAACCACTTAGCCATTCCCTTCCCTAATTAATTTATTATTAGATTAATCTACGATTACTGAGTACGATAAAAAAGAATGGTCCATAATTCCATAAATATTGCAATACAATAATATAAATAAATACTATAAATACAATACTATAAATATGATAAAGAAGTTGACCACCCAATGGTGGATGGGTCTGGTTAATAAGGGTGAAGGGTCATTGTGGGTTGTTAGGAAACGAAACAGCTGATTCCGGGGCAAAAATGGCTGCTCTAATGCAATTTCCGTACATCAATACATTATCTACATCTGACGTTAAAAACCATTATAAAAAGTTATGCTATCATAGATGGGAAGAATGGTATACAAAATCATCAACCAGAAAAGGTAAAATTTTACAGATCCCTATAAACTTGTATACCCCGAAACCCTGGTTCACAATTATTCCGAAAATAGAAAATTTTATACTACAATAAACAGGCTTAGATTTAATCATAACTATTCACCGCAACACCGTCACCGCTCGCATAGGCGTCACAACTGACCCATTCTGCTCTTGTGATCAAGTATCCATTTTGCCGACTCTAACCACATAATATTAGCCTGCGAAAAATACATACACACGATAGAGATCAGCTGTGGAAGGCGTTAATAGGGACTAATTGTCCACTGCCATCAAATTTACACACCATTTTGACACACAATAAAGACGATATGTATTTGGATTTGTAAAGGTACATAAAGACGAACAAAATAAGTCACTGCGTAATAGACACACTAATACACTAATATCCATGCACCCACCCAACACACAAACAAATTAGAAAAATTTGTCAACGACCGAAACAATAATAATGTCTATCTGCATAAGTACAGAAGGCCAGAAAAAAAAAAAAAAATCTGAAGCAAATCTGGCCAATTACTTATAAAAATTGTCAGAAATATAGAGGAGGTATTGCGAGCCAAACTTCATTCAATATATATATATTTATGATGGAAATGATATACTTCTTATCATGTACTACACAACAACGCTTCCGAAATTATACATCTTCTCTATACTGCTGGAAAGCGCGACTATAATAATTATTATGTACTGCTACGCTCGAATTGGCAACCAGACTAAGCCAAGCAATAAGCTCCGCCCAGGGAGATCAATAGAAAATAGGGCGATTTTATTGTATAAATCAGTCTGTATACATACGATTATAACAGTTACCTTATGATGGCTAGTCCATCGCTCTGAGGCAGGTGTGCCTCAGGGCAGTATCCACGGACCTATACTCTATACAGTATACACTGCAGATATTCCTACCCGAACTGACACCCTTCTCACAACCCATGCAAATGACACTGCAATTCTCTCTCCTCATCCTGATAATTTCATATAGAAGCCTACAAAGTTTCAGAGACATTTTCCGTGGTAGCCTGCTTCATTTTGTGGTCATCGACCGGTTTCGGGCGTTCGCCCATCTTCAGGATGCGTTTTTTCAGACAGTGTGACAACACAGACTTGTGCAGAGCAAACTTTGTTTTCACACTGCGAAACCAACCATCACAACAACATACAAAGTTATTTAACTGAAATAGAAACCTGGTTCAAAAAATGGAAAATCCAAATTAATAAAAGCAAATGCCAGCAAATCACCTTCACATTACGCCGGATCACTCTTCCACCTCTATTTTATAACCATGTCCCTCTTCCAACTGTTGATATCGTCCGCTATCTTGGGTTCTATATCGACAAAAGGTTAACTTGGAATCCCCCCATACACGACTCAAAAGACAGGATCTCACTACACGATACCGACTTGTTGAAAGACTTCTCGATAACAGATCATGACTTTCATTAGAAAACAAACGACTAATATATACATAATTTCTTAAACCAATATGGACATACGGACTTGATCTGTGGGGTTCAACCAGGCGTTCAAACTTCCAACTTATCCAATCCCAACAATCCAAAATCCTTAGAACCATAGGTAATGCTCACTATTATATATCAAATTTTAACTATCCACAATGACCTCAAAATACGTAACCTACAAAAATTCAGTACACTTATTTACTGGACATGCCTCGTATCATCAAAATCTGCTACAAAAAAATTTCGTAAACCTTTATCCTCTCATTGCAACCGTCTCGTTCGTCGACTCTCATCTCGGACACTCCCTGATAATCCTCCCAGACGTCTGCGGCGAATGTGGCCTCTTGATCTCCTTAATGGATGAAAGTAAATAAACTAGTAAAGAGTGTGACTTACTGGGTGACTTCTCCGCACATTTATATTTTTTTTTATTTATTTTGTTTTGTCTTATTTATTGCTCTCATCAAATTTATTTAATGACAATAAATCTGTCTGTGTAAATATATAAAAAAAAAAAAGATGGCTAGATTGTAGTATAGTACAGTAGTTGAAAAATTTGACATGAATAAAGTTGATTTTTAAAGTTACAAGTTGTCTCATTTTTTCCTTCTAGTAAGAGGAAGTATTACGATCGAGAGTGAGAGAGTTTTTCTCCTAAATGAGTTTCCACCTAAAATATACATGTTTTTAAGGTTCTTGAGTTCGAAATTATCTCAAAAATTGGAAATCTCGTTTTTATAAAGCGATGTTTTTATAAACGGATAAATCGATTTATTTTTTTTTTAATAATAAACTTCATATATTATGTCACAACCTATCTGTCCTATTTAAAACAATTTTCTAAGAAAATCGATTTTTTTGAGGAGTCACGTAGCCCCAGTGAAGAAAGAGTTTCTTTTTATGGGAACAGTTTGGTTGAAGTTCCCACTAAAATACCACTTCAGTATAATGTATGGTTCTGCCCACGTATACTATACTATATACATTACAAGTATTGCTAGTATTCCAAATTAAAAAAAAAAAAAAAATGTGGTGTGAAACATTCACACAACTTTCTCTTACTCCTGTTCTCAAAATTATAATTGACAAATTTATAGTTTGTGTACCAAATTAATTCAAATACGACGAAAACTGAAAAAAAAAAGTTCAATAAAAGCGCACTTCCGGTTAACTAATTTCCTTAAAACTTGGAATTTTGGCCATCCATTTATTTGTAATTAATTTTGTTTGGATGATAGAATTGTATAATTCAACTATGGATAGCACTTTAGAGAAAAACATAACCCCACCCCTCCTCTAAAAGTGCCATTAAATGAATTTACCTACAGAAATGTTTTAAATAAAAGTTGTAGATCTTTGTATGCGTAGTTTATATAATACGTTTCAAGAAAATCGTCGGAGCCATTTTTTGAGAAAATCACGGAATAGTGAAAAAAAATCATTTAGTAAAGTGATAAAGTAAAAGCACTTCCGGTTATCCGATTTTTTCAAACTCGGAATTTCAACAACAATATCATACTAATTAACAATATTTACATGATAGAATTGTTTAATAAACTGTAATAGCACTTAGATGAAAACCTAACCTCACCTCTGCCCCATAAATGCCCTTAAATGAATTTTCCCAGAGAAATGTTTCAAATAAAAGAAATCTTTCTACGACGATTTTATACAATATGCTTTTTGATTATTTTTGGGAGTTTTCTCGAAAATGGCTATAATGATTTCTTTGTATGTGCAGTTGATATACCAAGTTTAAAGAAAATCTTCGGATACCATTTTTGAGAAAATCGCAAAAAAGTAAAAATAAAAACAACAAGTAAAGTGGTACTTCCGGTTGAAGAATTTTGACAGATAACGCAACATCAGATCCCATGGCGATACCTAAACATAATATCAAGTTTCAACTTTCTACGGTTTTTTGTTTTTGAGCTATGCTGTTCACATACCCACATACACACACACAGACCATTTGCTAAAAACCACTTTTTTGGACTCAGAGGACCTCAAAACGGATATTTCCGATGAAAACTCGATATCGAAAATTTGACCCGATTTTACAATACTTCCTAAGAGAAAGTAAAAAAATCTGTTAATCGATTTTATACAATAAGCTTTTTGATTATTTTTGCGAGTTTTCTCGAAAATCGCTATAATGATTTCCTTTAAAACTTGGAACTATGTCCTTTCGTCAAAATTCAAATGTGCTTGTTCAATATTATTAGCGTTTCTGCAATGTACTCCCATTCTTTGCCTACCTCGGTTGGTAGGTTGGCACTTTGTCCATCCTTCACCTTATGTTTAGGTTAGGACAGGTGAGAAAAATTTGTCATTTTATACACAATTATATTAAGAGAAAGTCAGAGAATATGTGAATGTTTCATACCAGAAGTTTACTATCTCTTACTCCAAGTGAGAGAAAGTATTGTAATCGTGTCAAATTTTCGATATCGAGTTTTCACCGGAAATATCCGTTTTGAGGTCCCCTGAGTCCAAAAAAGTGGTTTTTAGCAAATGGTCTGTGTATGTGTGAGTGTGTGTGTATATGTATTCATGTATGTATGTGACCAGCATAGCTCAAAAACAAAAAATCGTAGAAAGTTGAAACTTGATATTCCGTTTAAGGGTCACCATGGGATCTGACTGTACGTCATCTGTCAAAATTTCTCAACCGGAAGTACCACTTTACTAGTTGTTTTTTTTACTCTTTTGTAATTTTCCCAAAAACGGCTCCGACGATTTTCTTTAAACTTAGTACATCAACCACACATGCAAAGGGCTACAACTTCTATTTGAAACATTTCTCCAGGAAAATGCATTTAAGGGCACTTTTTGGGGAGGGGTGGGGTTAGGTTTTCATCTAAATTGCTATTTCAGTTTATTAGATAATTCTGTCATCTAAATAATGTTGATTAGAATTAAATATGTTGTTGAAGTTCCGAGTTTGAAAAAATCGGATAACCGGAAGTGCGTTTACTTTATTACCACGTTCCTAAATGATTTTTTTCTCTTTTTCGCAATTTTCTCCAAAATGGCCCCGACGATTTTCTTGAAACTTTTTATATAAACTAAACATGCAAAGATCTACAACTTTTATTTGAAATATTTCTCTGGGAAAGTTTATTTAAGGGCACTTTTAGGGGAGGGGTGGGGTTATATTTTTCTCTAAAGTGCTATCACAGTTGATTATACAATTCCATCATCCAAACAAAATTAATCAGAAATAAATACATGGCCAAAATTCCGAGTTTCAAGAAAATTAGTAAACCGGAAGTGCGCTTTTACCGTACAGTTTTTTCAGTTTTCGACGAATCTCTTTAAATTTGATACACAAACTATGAAAGCTGTCAATTATAATTAGGAGAACTGGAGTAAGAGAAAGTTGTGTGAGTGTTTCACACCAGATTATTTTTTTTTTCTTGTCAGTTATAGGACTATAAATCTTTTAAAGTATTAGTGGACCAGTTCTGGCCCATAGAGATAACTGTAAAGAACTTTTCAGCAAACTGAAAAAGAATTTAGATTAATTTATGTTGCATACCGACGTGCATTTTTTTTTGGCAAAACCTAGAACACCTTCTTTCTGTAAGAGATATAGGGAAGAGAGCGAAATCAATTGTAAGCAAATGTGTGTGTGTGTGTGGGGGGGGGAAGCAGTTCAAAAGACAAAAGTAGTTCATACACAATGCAAATGCCAAGGGGAAGAGTTTTAGGAAGCATGGGGATAATTTTCGGCCGAATTAATAACCGTGCCATTGTTCATCAGGGCGTCCGGATTATTTTCGAGCACAGTGGAGTAAGAACAACGCTCAATGAAAGGGGGAGAAGATGTAGTAATGCATACATATTATACATATGATTATTACAATGACCATATGTGATGGATAGAATGTTAATATAATAATAGTTAATGAAATTAATTTTTAATAAAGTTGTTCATAAAAATATATTTTGTCTCTATCACTTTCTCATACTCCTAGTAAGAGAATTATTATTATTGTAACTGTCAGATTTTCGATATCAATTTTTAACGGAAATACACGTTTTGTAGTCCCCTGAATCCAAAAACATAGCTGAAAAACGAAAAATCGCGTGAAGTTCAAACTTGATATTCCGTCTAGTTACACATCGCCGACAATACGTTATCTGTCAAAAATTCCTTAACCGGAAGTACCATTTTACTGAATGTTTTATTTTAATTTTTTTGCAATTTTCTTAAAAATAGCTTGAACGATTTTTTTTTTAAATCTTGGTATATAAAGTATACACATACAAGAAGATCTATAATTATTATTTAAAACATTTTTCTCCGGGAAGCTGCATTTAAGGGCAGTTTTGGTGGAGAGATGGATTTAGATTATCCTCTACTTACATACTGTGCAGCGCTTACAGTCCTCTCAATACTATTTAGTTTATTATACAACTTTATCATTTAAATAATAATAATTAGAATTAAATATTTTGTTGAAATTCCGCGTTTGTAGAAAATCATATGACCGGAATTGCGTTTTTATTGAAAAGTATTTTTTCAATGTTCATACTATTTTTCTAAAACGGCTCCAACGATTTTCTTTAAACTAATTATGTGAACTACATCTGTATATGTTACGCTCAAAGACTGAAAATGCTCATTAAGCGAAAAACAGCTCACAACGCGTTGTGGTCAGTGTAAGAAATCCACATCGCCAAATTCGTGTTATAGCTCTTATGAAAACGGCTCATGACTCGTTGGAGCAATCACAGAAAGACCACATAGCGAAATTCGTATCATGGCTATCATGCTAATCGACCACAAAGCATTGTGGCAGTGAAGAAAAGCCATGACGCGTTTTGAGCACTAGTTGGTGTAACCATATCTTGACGGGAACAGGTTGTAATTTGTCGGCTTAAGTACAACATGCATTAAAACATCAGTAGAGTTGTTTATTCATTTCTTGTCTGTTTCTGTGGGTTGTTAACCATGACCAATATAAAAGAAGTGTTTTATGATAAATTACGTGAGTTTCTGGAAAGAAGCACTGATGGCAGTTTTATTATGAGTACAGAAAAATATGAAATGTTACTTAATGAAACAAAACAGTCTCAGCTTCTTAAAAAAAAAAAAACAACCAGTCTCTATCTTCAACGCAGTATCGTCGTCTTAAACGATATGATGCCTTAAAAAAATTGGTGACACTGAAAAGTTTGGTTGAAGTTGGAGCAGATAGCATACAAGTTCAAAAATCCGTTACGTCTGCAAAACAGATGAACATGGTTCTAATATGGTTCCATACGCGTCATGGCTTTTCTTCATCGCCAGAATGCATTCTGGTCGGATACCATGATAGCCACGACACGAATTTCGCGATGTGGATGTTTTACAGTGACCACAACGCGTTGTGAGCTGGTTTTTTCGCTCAATGAGCATTTTCGGTCTTTGAGCGTAACATATATAAATAACTACAACTTTTATTTGAAACATTTATCCGGATAAACTCATTTAAGCGGGCTATTGGGGAAAGGTAGTAGGGTTATATTTGCCTCTAAAGTTCTATCTTAACTGAGTATACAATACTACCATCTAGACAAAATTAATTAGAAATAAATAGATTACCAAAATTACAAGTTTCAAGAAAATTAGTAAACCGGAAGTGTGTTGTTTTTACTGAATCGTTTTTCGTTTTTTTGTGATTCTTCTGCACAAAAACACCGTCAAATTTCATTAAATTTGGTATACTAACTAAAAAATTTGCCAATCACGATTTTGAAAACTGGAGTAAGAGAAAGTTGTGTTAGTGTATCGCATCAGATTTTTTTTTTTTTTTTACAAAAGAAATCTACTGGCTTTGAACGAATCATAAATAAAGTTTCAAAATAATGACATGTAACAAAGTCTTATCAACAAGAAATAATCTTCAACTAGTAGGTATGCAAAATCTTTAACCAGCACTATATTTAAGAAGTTTACTTTCGACCAAGCTGGCGTAAGATCGCTTTCTCTTTAATTATACTCTACTTAGCTAAGTAAAACTTTAAATTTTATATTTGTAAGTCAACATGTCAGTAGTGTGTCTTTCTTTCAACAGTCATCAGCATCCATTTCCCAATCTTTGGTAATTAAGTAAAGACCATTAATTAGCAAAAGAATGACGCGATTCCTTTATAATTTTTAAGGTTGCCTAATAAATAAGAATTATATCTGATAAAGAGCAGAACTAAAAATAATAATACAGTTATCAATAATATTTCATCAAACTGAAGACCTTCATAATATACTCCAAATTAACAACCGAGAAATTCGCTGGAAACAAAAAAGATTAAAGGAGTGCGCTTATCTTGGCCGTAATCCTAGATACAAGACTCACCTGGAGACTATACATCAACACTAAACTACAACAAGCATACACCCGACTGGAATAGCTATATCCATTAATAAAGTGGATATGGAAACACCCCACTCTAACATTCCTGCACCATCAGGGATATTTTCCGTAATAGCCTGCTACTTTTTTGTGGTCATCGACCGGTTTTCGGGCGTTCGCCCATCATCAGGACACTTTTTGTCAAACAATGTGATAACATAGATTTGCAGTGCAAATTATTTTATAAACTGCTGTGAAGGTATCGCAAAGATAATGCAACCACAGCAGAGAGAATAGAGTAGTCTCTGTTAACCACAGAGGGCTTCTCTTCTCTCGGCTGTGGTTGCATTATCTTTTCTGCACTGGACTTTATAATGAAATGATAGAATGAATGGTGTGAGTAAAGATATGGCAGTTGTATGGTTGTATCTGATAGATATCCTCTACATAGATTCCCACTGGGTTATATACACCGGTTCTCCCACTCTAGCCTGCCTAAGTCAGACAGTAGCCACTGTTAACCAGAGAGGGCCTCTCTTCTCTCTGCTGTGGTTGCATTATCTTTGCGGTACCATTACACTTCTATCACGGAAAAGATCTCTGATGCTATCCAGCTCTGCGGAACCAAGCACAATTCCTGTACCGTACTTTTCTCTACAAGACACTCTTCAATTCATTTTGACATATGCCTGCCCAGTTTGGATAACAGCTAGCCTTCACACTGATATAACGATTACAGACATTCAAAAACAAAGTAATAAGAAAGCCATTAAACGCCCCTTCATTTACCAGGAACACATAAATAAATAAAGGAACTCGGACATTTCAGATATTTAAGACGACTATGACTGAATTAACGGACAACGTTAATCTAGCCCACACCTTCTTTAAGATCTATAATTTTCATTCGTCTTTGTTGTAAATTCTATGTGTAAAGCTCTAATTGAGCTGGCCATAATTTAATTTGTAAATGAATAAATAAAAAGTCCTTCAATAAAATAAATTTACGGAAATAAATGATCAAACAAATAAACAAAACTTTGATCGACTAATTTTCTTAGTTTGCATATCTGTTTGATTGTGAAAATATTAAACAGAAAGTAAAGAATGATAGATAGGTGTAGAGAGAGGGCCCACTAAACTTGATTGGATAGTTGATGTCCAACAGAATTAGACAAATTGAATAATCACAGACCTATTTGGCACCCAAGGAAACATGTCCGGCTGGCTGAAAGTGGTCGCACCGCACGTTTTGTTAATGTATAACATCAATCAAATTTAATCAGCCCACAATTAAATAAAATAATTCTAGTATATGATTAGGATGATTTTTAATTTTTTTTTTTTTTTCTTAAATTTGTTTACATTGTCAAGTGTGAAATCAATCGCCATAGCAAATGAATGTGTGATTTTATGGAGTACTGTTATTTCTGTTTATTGAAGAGTAATATTATTTAAAAGAAGAATATTAAGGATCAATAGAAATTCAGGACAATTTATTTTCGGATTGGGATAGTCCACTAGACTAGATGACATAAGATTTCTACATAGCGAACTATGTCAGTGAACCATTCACTAATATCTCCCATTATCCTTATCTTCTTCTGGCCTTGTATATTTTCGTCCCTTTTATAAAGATTGTAAATGTGAAAAATTTTATTTTAATTTTATTTAAATATAATTATAAGTTGCATTAATTGAAACATACCTAATTGTTATTGTGATGAACACATTATATACTTCCCTATGGGTATGTCGACACTTGTGCGCTTTCCACTTCCTCTTCCCTTTCAACTTGCGTTTCCTCTTTCCATTTCAACATGCGTTGCGCATGCCTTTCGAGCATGCCTCTTGAGGCATTCAATTTGTTGTCCACACTTCATCCGTTTATTGTGCATTTTATCGATGGATTCAGAAGGCGGCATCAGCTGTATATGCAGGTTACCTGTTTTTGAAAAGTGCACGAAAAATAAAAAAGTAGCGAGCCCTCTTCTTATGAAACCATTTGCAACTGACTTAATAAGGGCTCGCCGAAAAGTCTATTTAATAACTGCCTATCGAGAGCAAGGAGAATCATTGAAAACGCTTTTGGATTGATGGCGCCAGCGTTCAGAATTTTTCGTACAGAAATTACGCCTATAGAAATTACAGTGATTGGGAGTGTGGTTGATACATTGATAACTTTTCTTCTGCTTCATAATTTTCTCCGGGCGCAGCAAGGCAGTATTCACCTCCTGGAAGTTTTGATTACGAGGATGAAAGCACTAGTGAAGTTATTTAAAGCACATGGAGAGAAGTTACTTCCAGTGATAATGGTATGAGACCTCTACAACTATGATCTTAAACCACGGAACAAGCATCACTTCTCGCACTTTTGTTGGCATATAATTTTGAATTTACATCCCACAAAACTGTTTGAAGACGATAATCATCTATAAAATCAAGTGTCTCTTGATTACAGTCATAACCAGAAATCTGCTGTCGGAGATATTATTAATTAATAATAATAGTTGAATAATATCAATTACTAATAAAATTATTATTAAAATAATAATTAAATAATATTTAAAACTAATTAAATAATATATAACCTATAAAAATATCACACAACACGTAGCGAGATCAACAAGAGCATAGAATGTTGAACGAAAATCCAAGTAGTTGGATTCACATGCGCTGTGGTTGCGTCATGAAAATAAAGGCCCATTCAACTTCCATGAGATATGCAATAACGCATGCCTCTCTTGAAAGAAAAGTTGTACCAGTGTGGACATACCCTATCACTCACACAGATGCCTAGTGATATCATCTTCTTATCTATACCACAGGAGAGAGCTACTGATATCAATATCTACTTTGCATCTGACACGTTCTAAGTGACTCCAGCGATTGCTTGACATCACAATCTGTTTAAGCAATAAGCTCCGCCCAGTTTCTCTTGAATTTTCATATAAATATGGTCGATTAGACATTCTAAGTCAGTCACTTAAAGCAGTTATCAACAATGAAACAATAACTCTATTTAACAATACTGAAACAAGTCAAGTAAGATTCCTGATAAGAGTTACACAAATTTTCTGTGTTAAAGTTTTTAGAAATAACATCCCTATATTTAACAATGATCTTAAACAAGAGATAACTGGATCTTTGTTCTTAATTTTTTTTAGCAAACCTCCACCCGGAAGTTTTCCGATATCATTAGTTTGGCTTTCTAGAAATCAATATCTAGATATTAATAATATTAATAAAATGAAAGTCTTTTGTCAAATCCATGTTTGGCGCAAGCGTTCACTATAATTTTATTTTATTCATGAATAAATCTAAAATTATAGATTCTCCCCCCCCCCCTCGGCAACATTATCCCCAACCTGTTCGATTTTCAAATTAAATAATCTTACTCACTTTTAGTTATCGGCTCTTAAATTATTATAAAATCTTAAAATATTATTAAATTATCCTCAACTAGAAGTTAAATTTATTTGTGTACTTTGATTTTTTTTTTTCTGTTTCTTTTGTGTAGAAATATTAAACAGTCTTATCATGATTTTTGGATACTTAACTTTAAATTTTTAATTATTTAAATATTAATTTCAGTTAAAGAAATTAATGAAGTTTTCCATTGTATTTTAATTTTATGAGTAGTTTTTTTTTTTTTTTATGTTTTGCGTATTTCCTGTAATTGTTATTATTATTACTAGCATACATGTATGTGTGTATATGTTTTTCCTTGGTTATATAATAATCAACTGTTTCTACACTAAATTATTCCTGTTTGTTGTAAATCATTATTTTTTTTAGAAATCTATTTCCATAAAAAAAATGAATATTTAGTTCAATATTCCAAGTTAGGGAAGGGATTAGCTTAGTGGTTAGCGCGTTGGACTCCCACGTGGAGGTCCCGGGTTCGAGTCCGTGCTACCTTTAGATTTTATTCTGTCTAGAAACCTCTACAGTTCACTGTTCGGTGATGATATTACAACTTCAAAGAAAATCATTAAGCCATTTTCGAGAGAATTAAAAAAAAAAAATAACCTACCTTGGTAAAAAAATAGTCACACCTTGGTTTTCTAAAAAATAATGAATTTTAGCAACGTTTTTAATGTCCCTTAATACGTATTATATAAATGCAGGAACCTAGATTATACTGAAATGGCACTTAGATTAGAAGATTACCACAGAATCCCCCCCCTCCAAATCAATAATTTTCCTGGAAAATGTTACAAATAAAAGTGATAGGTATTTAGGAGTGTAGTTAGTAAATTACGTTTGAAGAAATTAGTTGTAGTTGGTTACGATAAAATCGTAAGAACACTGAAGAAAAAAAAATAATTCAGTAAAGTCGGACTTCCGGCTGATAGATTTTCCGGGAAATCTTCGTATCTGTTGCGTTGATAATAGTTAAAACGGAACACAAACACATGTACAGATCATTCGCAAAAATCTGCTTTTTTTTCTATACATGGGACTTAAAAAAAAAAAAAACTGACGTATTTCCGGTGAAAACATAATTACGAAACTTTGATACTTCCCTCTTATAATATTAAGAAAAAGAGCAAGAATTTTGGGTCTAGATAGATAACAAAATTCTATTGTCGGACAAGAATGCTGGTAACAGTTTGCTTACGGAAATAAAGGTATGGGACGCAGTTCGTTCAAAGCGATCCATTTCAAAAAAGATTCATTTTGAATTGAATTTACTATATACAATCTTTGCTCATAAACTAGTTAGTTATGTTGGAGTATGGTTTTTTTTTTTTTTTTTTTTTTTTTAATGTTGTAAAAGTTAAAATGAAAGTTAATTGATGAGGTCTCAGCCAATTAAAAATAAATAAAAAAAAATTAGTATGCCAATGTTAAGCAGTAGATCCTGTTTTTTTATTTGGGCTTGTTTATTTAATAAAGTGATGTAACATATAAAAATTTGGACGTGCAAAAGATCATTAACCATTAATAATAAATAATTTCAAAATTAAAACTTATAAAAATGAACCAAAACTTTAGTTTAAAAAAAAAAAAAAAAAAAAAAATCTTGTATTATGGAATTAAATAATTGAAACATTGGAAATAAACTGATGGATAATAATTAGTTATCAAAATTACTTTGCATGCTATAAAATGTGATTAAATCTTCTAGTAAATTATATAAATTTATTTGACCATTATGTAAATGGTTTTTAAAAATGGAGAAACTAATTTTACTTCCTTAGTTTTTATACAAAGATATTTGTTCGTATATGATTGTGGAAATAATATTCAATTCTCTTTACGATGTTTTTACTATTGTAAGAAAGGGAAATTATAAAGTCAAAACAAGATTTTACAATTAAGTATTCACCGGAAACACTTATTTTGAAATCAAATTATTGTGTAAACATGACTTTCTTTTTATTTCCTGTTAGTACAATTATATTTTAATGACAAATTTTATTTAAACATCAAATTTTCCATATTTGTCTTAACTTAAATGTAGAGGTGGTGGGGGCGTAAGTACCAACATACTAATCTTGGCAGATAGAGTAGTGTTTATATTTTGGCTCAGTAGAGAGCACCAAAAATATTAAAATAATTTTCGGGGGGAAAAAATGTTTCAAATAAAAGTATTGATACTTTTTTATCTGTGTTGTTAGTACATCAAGTTTAACGGAAGTTACCATACAAGTTTTCGAGAAAATTACAAAGTACTGTTTTATACTATTACTATTATTATATCATATAATTTACTTTTAAAACAATATTCCTTGTGCTTCTATCAGTGCGAAATATCTTGCCATCGAGAAGATCTTAGACAACACTGGCTTGAAATAAACTGTTGAAAAGTAGAAATAAAGGAAAATTTTATCAGAAGTCAAGAGTTTCTGTTAGTGATATAAGATTTTATGTTAACAAAGGACTATATTTCATCGTATCATGTTTATCAATTCTATGTGTTTATTGCTACTATTCTGTTTATTATTTTCTCGCAGTCTACCTATTATTATCATCATGTTCACATATGACGTAAACTTCATATGATTATTATGGCAGTTTAAATAACATAACCTTGAGCGTTTATTCAATACCATTATTTTTGTTTGTTTTCAGTTTATTATTTTTGTTTTTTTTTTTTGTTTTTTTTTATAATCAAACAATGTTTAAAGCAATTATTTGATTTGTTTATTTTAAACTATAATATTTTTTTTTATTGTCTCTATTTTTCTAAAATGTAATACCCATTCCATCATAAGTTTGGGCATTTTGATTTATTAGGGTGTATTACACAATCGTAACAAATTTTCACATATCAAGTTATAAGCGGACACGTTTTGAGATCCCCTGAGTCCGAAAAAGTGTTAGATTATAATAAACTAAAATAAAGTTTTACAAAACTAAAAAAAATTCTCTCCCTCCAGGGGGAGAATTTTTTGCTACTACCACCAAGATCTGCACCAGCGACGGCTCCAGGCGGGCTCTCGCCCAGACCCTTCTGCGCTCATCGCCGCGACCCTCTTACTCGTCAAGACATAATAGTAGTATGAAACAAGCTATATAATTAACAACATCGCAATTTAAAAAACTACAACATTAATTAACACACAGCTTATTAACTACCTTTCTCATTGACGGCAGAGTATAGGCGCGACGCTACAGCGCCATCCATTTTCAGGGCTAGTTGCTTCGGCAGGTGAAAACCGGTATTTCCGGTGAAAACTCCGTATCAAAAATTTGATACGATTACAATACTTCTTCTTACTAGGAGTAAAAATCGATATCAAAATTCAAATAAACTGAAAATAAACAAACAAAAAAATTCTTGTGTGAAACACTCACACAACTTTCTCTTACTCCTGTTCTCAAAATATAGTTTGTGTACCAAATTTAACGAAATTCGTCGAAAACTGAAAAAACTGTTCAGTAAAAGCGCAACTTCCGGTTTACTAATTTTCTTAAAACATGGAATTTTGGCCATCCAGTTATTTCTAATTAATTTTGTTTGGATGATGGAATTGTATAATCAACTATGATACCACTTTAGAGGAAGCTGTAACCAACCCCATGCATCCCCTAAAAGTGCCC
The DNA here is from genome assembly GCA_011037195.1 of Triatoma infestans. NCBI lineage: Eukaryota > Metazoa > Arthropoda > Insecta > Hemiptera > Reduviidae > Triatoma > Triatoma infestans. The sequence goes on along the minus strand of JAAEAF010006541.1, from coordinate 35,233 downwards.
TTAAATGAATTTTCCCAGAGAAATGTTTAAAATAAAAGATATAGATCTTTACATGTTTAGTTTATATACGATGTTTCAAGAAAATCGTCAAATACCATTTTTCAAAAAAGTGAAAAAATCAGTCAGTAAAGTGTTGAAACAAACGCACTTCCGGTTATCCAATTTTTTCAAACTCGGAATTTTAACAATATATTTAATTCTAATTAACATTATGTAGATGACAGAATTGTCTAATAAACTGAAATAGCAGTTAAGATGAAAACCTAACCCCACCCCCTCATCCAGAAGTGCCCTTAAATGAATTTTCCCAGAGAAATGTTTCAAATAAAAGTTGTAGCTCTTTGTATGTGTAGTTGATATAACAAGTTTAAAGAAAATCGTCAAATACCATTTTTGAGAAAATCGCAAAAACGTAAAAAAAAAAACTAGTAAAGTGGTACTTCCGGTTGAGAAATTTTGAAAAGATAAGGACTGTCAGATCCCATAGTGATAGCTAAACGTAATATCAAGTTTCTAATATAATTTTTCGTTTTTGAGCTATGCTGTTCACACACACAAAGACCATTTGCTAAAAACTACTTTTTTGGATTCAGAGGACCTCAAAACGGATATTTCCGGTGAAAACTCGATATCAAAAATTTGATACGATTACAATACTTCTTCTTACTAGGAGTAAAACGGAGTAATAATCATATAGAATGAACGCTAAGGTTATGTTATTTAAATTGCCATAATAATCATGTGAAAAGAAGCTTTTAATTAAAATCGGTCAATCGGAAGTATAATTAATATGGTAAATTTAATATAATTAATATGGTAGAACCATTATATGTTTTGAAGTGATACTTTATTCTTTAGCTAAGCTTCTTTAGCTTAACGCGGCTGTTGATCAGCCAAACAAATCTATTTTCCAGAGAAAAGTGTTTCAAAGAAAAGTGATTGGTATTTATGCGTTTATATATAATCATACGAAGTTTAAAGAAAATCGTTGCTTTTAGTTGAATGGATTTTGCTCCCAAATTTTTGTGCATGATACGGTGGTGGGATACCATGTTTGGTCTCCTTGTGAGTTTTCGTTTTTGTGATATAGTGAACAAGTTTAACACGAAAACGCTTAACATGAAAAATCGATTAAAACGAAATCCACACTGCCGATTGTCCCGACAAAATACTATGTAATTTAATACATTTTTTTTTTTCTTTTAATACGAAACAAATATCGCTCAACACGAAAAGATCTCGAACGAACAAAATATACCTGTTTTCTGCAGTCATCTCTTCACGCAGAGTTTTTTATTTTTTTATTTTTTTTTTTTATTTCATTAGACGGAACACGAAATTCTTTTAACACGAAAAAATATTTCGGTCCCCTCAGTTTTGTGTTAAACGTTTTTCCACTGTATTCTGATAAACACAAGTCATTCGATAAACATTTTTTACTTCCTCTTAGTTCTAGTACCAGATTTTCGATATTGACTTTTCACCGTTAATTCACCCCCAATTAACGAATAAAATGTTTTTAGCGAATAATATCCCGTGCGTGCGTACGGACGTACGTGTGTGTGTGTGTGTGTGTGTGTGTGTGTGTAATGTGTATGAGCAACAGAAGAATATAATAAAAATGGAATTATTTATTGCGATTGTTACTGAGCTTAACTGTTTCTATTAACGTAACTGTTTTTTTTTGTTGTTTTTTTGGCGAAGCAGTTGCCGCGGCTATTAGCGCCGTTGTAAACTGCCTTTGGCATCCAACTATTCTGACCGGTCGCTCTATTTAGATCATCCATATCATTTCTAAAACATTTCTAGAATCATAGAAATAAATACACTCTTTCTAATAAATACATTCAATCCAAAATAAACACTATATACATTTATACGTACCTACCACTAGTTGGGTGGAATACTCTTATATTCTTCGCACCCCGTTGCCCTTAAACTATAACTGATTTAATATATTCTTTGCATTGGACACTTTTACGTTGAAAGGAGGTCAAAATATCCAAATATGAATATGAGCTTATTATTAAAAAAATACAATTCTAGTAGATAAATCGAAAATTTATATTTACTACAGTGTACGGTTTTACCAACTATATAATATTATTAAATTTTTGGAATTTTCTTGAAACGACTTTCTAGTAACGATTTCTTTTTAAACTAAAATGCTAATTGCATCGATATATACTTATCACTACTTTTGTTTGAGGCATTTTACTTCCTATTACTCCTAGTAACAGGAAGTATTGTAATAGTGTCAAATTTTCGATATGGAGGGTTCACCGGAAATATCAGTTTTGAGGTCCCCTGAGTCCAAAAAAGTGGTTTTTAGCAAATGGTGTATGGGTGTGTGTGTTTATGTATATATGTAAACAGCATAGCTCAAAAATGAAAAACCGTAGAATGTTAAATCTTGATATTCCGTTTAGGTATCACCATGGTATCAAACAGTAAGTTATCTGTCAAAATTCCTCAACCGGAAGTACCACTTTACTAGTTTTTTTTTTTTTTTTTTTTTTACTTCTTTGCGTTTTACTTTACAAATTTATATTATGTTTAATTTATAGTTATGAAATAATCTTTCAGTGAGAATTGAAATTAAAATATTGCAGATTTATTTTGTTGAAGCTTTTTATTAAACGTAAGTATTAAAGAAAAAGACGTATTTAAAGTCACTTCTAAAAAAAAAAAAAAAAAAAGAAAAAAAAAGTTGATTGGTTTAATATTTGGAAGCTGTTGTTGAGGGTCATGCGGTAGCTGAGGGAGGAGAAGCCTTGATAGTTGAATGTTCTTAATTTTTTTGTTCTTACTCGTTGTTAATCATTAAATTGGCCTCCGGGCTAGATAGTTCGTTTTTGTTTTGTTTTTTTTACTTCATCTGTTTAATCATTCATGGGAGAGTACCAGCGTTAAGTGGACAATAACTATAATATTGGAATGCCTAACTGAATTCAATTTAAAAAACAAAAAACAACCACTATTTTGATGAAATTATTTATAATTAAGAGAGTCCTTATTATTTTGTGTGTGTGTGAACAAAATATCTCAAAAACGAATAATCGCATTAAGATCAAATTTGATATTCCGTGTTTATATATTACTAAAGCATATGACACGAAGATTTCGGGCAAATCCAGGTGGGCATAGTTCCACAACAGTTACATTTATATGTGTCATTAAGGACAATTAAATGTTTAGCGAAAATTCTAAGTTTGAAGGAACTTCGTCAATTACAATTATATTAAATGCAATTGAGAAACCGTATTAATACATACCCATATATATATATATATATACGTACCAGATCTTTTCCGAATTTAATAATAATAAGCCTGTTTATATAAAAGTAAGTAAAAAGTAATGCCTATTTTTTCACCTACTTTACATTAATATTTTTTAAACGAATATAAAATTTAGCAGCTACACGCGGGATTCGAACTGGGAATCTCCCAGTTACAAGTTCATGCTCATAGCCACTACACCAACCAACACCCGCTATAGATATGGTAGATTTACTTTTTATTAGAACAGGAAAATAGTAGTATTTTCCCAATATCATAACCTTGTTTATACCATAAGCCTACAAAATAGATAACATTAACGAAAACCTTTTATTTTTACCAAAGATATCACCTATTGTACTTAGAAAATATTATGTGATAAGTGTGCAATTCCTTAGTGTTTCGATTATAATTATTGTAATGTTCAACAAATAATTATTGTTCTAGGTCAACTCACTAATTTAAAATAAGGATAATATAAAATAAGTATTTTTCAAATTCAATAAAAATACAATTTTATCTTTCTGACAGCCATTTAAATTATTTAAAAACATTGTTTTTTTGTTTGTTTGTTTTTTTTTATCTTGTAAAATAAGTTTGTTTTAAATTCAAGTAATTTAAAAAAAAATTGTGCCCAGCCTAAGTAAAATCATTTTAGCCACTAATGCTTGTAGAAGGGCACATGGAAAGTGTACATAGAACTTTCTTATAAACTTTATTTTCTATTTTTAATACATTGGTTGCAGCTTAAAAGCAAATGAAAGTCACGGGGATATTTTCCATATTTATTTTATGATGTAAATGGGTTTCAGTGGGATTATAGTTAATGCTAAGCGCATTATATGTTATTTCCTTCAAACAACTGGCCAAGTTTTCCCTGCGCAAAGAGGTACATACACAGGTATAATATATACTTTTCTTTTTCTAATGGTTCTGTCATTGTTCTAGAAATGGTTCTTCTACTAAACCTTCTGGACAAACTGTCGGTGTTTATTCGCCCAATTATTCTAGCATATCCTTTAATCTCTCCTGCAGCATTTTCCAAATTAATCATTATTTCTAAGAACTGGCTAAGATTTGTTACACCGCCATGGCATCTTATAATCCCCCTGACCCGGGTATCCCTTAGATCTTGCTGCTTTAGATTCTTGTTAATCTACGATATATGAAGATTCATCTTTGTCTATATCGTAGATTAACAATCACCGGATTACATGTAGCGCGTACGAACCTCCTCAAACCAAAATATCATTTCTCAAAAGTCTTTATATTCACTGTGATTGTAGACAATTAAATAAAACTTTTTAGACAATGTGGACTCTCAAGTATTCTATTTTCCTGGAGATAATACGATATTTTGTAATATTGAACTTAAGTGTAATAGGATCCGGAGAGAGGGATCTAAAGCAGAGAAAGAGAGACACAAAACTGAGAATCTCACTCGCTACTTAGACCAGACTAGAGTGGAAGACTCTGTATATACACCGCTACGTTAGCTTTACATGGGACTGATGATGTAATAGGATCCGAAGAGAGGGATCTAAAGCAGAGACACACACACACATACGCACACACACACACACACACACGCACACACAAAACTGAGAATCTCATTCGCCACTTACACCAGACTAAAGTGGAGACTCTGTATATATACAGCTGCGCTATCCCTACATGGGGGTGATGATGTAATAGGATCCGAAGAGAGGGATCTAAAGCAGAGACACACACACACCCACACAAAACTGAGAATCTCATTCGCCACTTACACCAGACTAGAGTGGGAGACTCTGTATATATAAGTACATCTGCGCTAGCCCTACAAGGGAGTCTTTAAAACATTATATTTAGCTCTTGCTCATAAGGCAAGTTTCTTAAAAAGTCCGTTCTCAAATTGCTTTCCCCACTGAGAGTGGGGTTATGTTTTCTACTAAAATGGCATTTCAACTTATTATACCCAATCTCTCACCATAACAATTTTTTCAAGTTATTGCCGCTTTCTTTGTAGCGACAAAATTTGGTGTGAAACACTCACACGACTTTCTGCCCACAATCTCATTAAAAATAATTTTCTAAAATGAAAAAGTTTTAAATAAAAATTATAAGCCTCTCTGTATGTATAGTCTACATCTTAGATGTACGTGTATAGTCAATATATCTAGTTTGATGAAATCCGTTAATTTCTGTTTGGAGAAATTTACAAAAAAACAACACATTTAATTCTAATTACTATTATATAGATAATTGAGTCGTATCGTATAATAAATCGAAATGGCACTCTAGTGGACAGAATAACTTCCCCCAGCCCCTCCCTTTTTTTATCGTGTTATTAAACACTGAAAATGAAAGCCAATCAAGATTTAACAAAAAAAGGAATTTCATTTGTAAATATAAAGATACAATAGTTGACTTTTAATTTTACATAAAGTTGTATGAAAAATATATATAATTCCACTAGTTAATTTCACAATTTCATCTCTAGTTATTCGACTGGGTTGGATAAAGATATTAAGAAGCAGTTTTCTATTGTAAAAATAAAACGTGCTTACGATTTCATTTTTTGTAGACAAAACTTTGAATGATTTGGGGAACAGTTATTATGTTTGTTTTTTTTCTTTAACTCAACCGGAAAAAACCAAGATTGTTGTTTACAATTGGATGAATGCCATGTCATGTCTGTGGTTAGAACGAGACGTTAACCAAACTTTTATAAACATAATTATTGACTGTGTTAATTTATTTGATGTCTAGTTGAGACAAATTTTTTTTTTTTTTTTTTGCAAAAAATTGTTAAATTGTTAAAAATATTTGAGTTTAAATTTGTATCGCGATTTGTTTTGCACAGATCCAAGAAATACCATGTTTACCAGACAGTGATTTCCATATTAACACTTCCATCGATCTCATCAATTAGATATCACTTAATTGAAATTTTATTTTGAATCGAATAAAGTTTCACTAAAGAAAAACTAGAAGTGACTTGAGAATAAAAAAAAAAAAAAACAAATCTGGTATGAACACTCACACATGTCTTTTTATACACATTGCAATTTATATTTTTCTGATTTATTTATTTATAACAATTTATTTTTCCCTATAAATTTCACATTTAAGTGAAAATGTATACAACATGTGCTGAAAAATAATTACGCAAAAAACAAAGTCGTAGCTATTTCCGGTAAACGGATTTTCTTAAAACTTGGAATTTTGACAACATATTAAATTTATATTATATTATATAGACGATAGAACTGTATTATAACGCAGCGAGTGATGCCATCTAAGAGAGAATGCAAGGTTCCCCTAGTGGCCGCTGGGAAGCGCGGGCGGCGCTCTAGTTCTCTCTACAGGAATCGAGGAAGTTCTAGAAGATTTCCCACCGGTATAAATGGTGGGACCGCAGAGAGTTGGGAGAGTTTTCCAGTTACAAACGAAGTCACTAGTTTGTGAAAAGTATATAAAAAGTGAACAAAGTGAACTTTTTGGTTTAAACTGTGAAGTAATTATTATTAAGTGTTGTATTTTGTAATTTATTGTGTATAACAATAAATTGGTGTTTTCTTTATTGAAGTTTAGAGTATTTTATCTATACGAACCCACTTAAAACTAGCTGCAGTAGCTCGTCTAGAGGGAAAAACGTTACAGCATAATGCAATTGATATGACACTTTAGAGGAAAGCCTTACGTCACCCCCACTCCACCCCACCCCTAGAACCAATCTCATAAATTTTCCCGGAAAAATGATTGAAATAAATGTTGAAAACTCCTGTTTTCGCACATGCGGCAAGCAGCCTGAAACATCAGCGCATGTGCTTGGTAATTGTTCTGAAAACATGCTTCTTATAGGGTAAAGCATGCCTTGATGGAACTAATCGGGAAAAAAAAAGGCTGTGTGATTCTCGAAAAGGTATACGCTGTAGATACAGATAGATCTACAAAATACTCAAGCCAGCAGTATTAGAGTATATTTTGGATCCGACCAATCTTTTTGAGAGTAAAGATCCGAATCAGGGCGAGAAAGTAGATGACGAGAAAAGGGACCTGGGGATATGAAAAATATCTCCCTTTCTACAAAGGATAAATTTAAGGATCAGTACAGGGTTAGGGAATACAAGGTGCATGGCTAGTAGTTGGGTGCCAGAGATGTGGTGCCCAAGACTACCTTGGACTTTTTCGACAAGATTAAAGTAAAGTAATGCCTATTTTTTCGGGGGGGCTTAACGTCCAACTACCAAATTAGGTGTCGTGGACAGGGGCGGAAGCATCTACTTTACTATTAGCATTTTTTTAAACAAATATAAAATTTAGTAGTTATAAGCTGGACTAGAACTGGGGTCATCCCACTTACACCATTACATCGTACCTAACCACTACACCAATACCCGCCTCTACCAACACTCGCCCCTTCGACAAGATTAATACCAGCCTTACAGACATAGCTCCCTTTAGTGGAGAATGTTATAGGTGACTCCCTGGGCATTATTTCCCAGCATATTTATATATAAACTTAATGTTTATGTTTAGACTTGGATGTTACGTCATCTACAGATATTATTTTATTTATTTAGACATTCTATTTTATTTGGGCATTTCTCCATCATGACATCGTTTTCTAATTATTTAATGGCTAGATATTTTCGCTTTATTTCTTTATTGATTAATAAATACGCTGTGTGTTAGAGCAACGCAATTTAATTAAGCATTCCCCACTTGATTTTTTAATTAAGTGTTTTCTCGTGCATGATTATTTGATATTCCCAAGTTTTAATGAAAATCGTTGGTGTAGTTTTTTGAGAAAATCGCAAACAATTGGAAAATCTATTTAGTAAAATGGTACTTCCGGTTTGACCAATTTTGATCAAAACATTATTTAAGAGTTCCCTGGTAGCACCTAAATAAAATACCAAGTTTCATCTTTCTGCGTATAATTTGGTTCTGTTTTTGAACTATGCTAACACATACACAACAAACACGCGCGCGCGAGACATTATCTTGAGAGTTTTCAAGTGGCTTCCGTATAAAACTAAATTAATTACTAATAGTGATGTATACATTTTATTTTATCTATATATTAATAGACTTGAAGTTTTTAAAATGCTACCAAGATTAATTTTATTTCTAATTATGTGCTGTAAATCATCTTTTTTCCTTGTTAGTTATTTAGTTTGCTATCGTGCTTAAAAAAAAAAATTCCATAATATCTTTGATGTCCTTGTAAAGTTCTTTGTATGGTGCGTGTGGAAGAAAAATTTAATTAAAATGAAGAAAAAAGAAAGATAGACCCAACGCTATCTTACTGGCACTACAATCCTTGGCGAGTCTTTTCCATAATTTCCGTTTTTTTACGGCCGCTTTCAGTAACAAACCAGACTGGTTAATGGCAATAGATCTGTGAGATGGTCAAGCTGCACTAAAGGCTTTGAATAAATCTTGTTGGTGTATATTGATAGAATAATTCAAAAATAAAAAGTCCACAGGAAACACAGAATTGGTATGCCGTTTAAACATTACCACCCTCATCAAATACGAAGATTTCGGGCAAAATCCATAAACCGGAAGTGCGACTTTACTGAATGATTTCGTGATTTTCTCGAAAACGTTTCCAACAATTTTCTTCCAACTATTGACCTATCACATTTATTTGAAAAACTTTTCCAAAAATATTGATTTTTTTTTTTTGTGGCACTGGGGCTACAGTAGCGTTGTTTTCCTAAAAAGTACCATTTCAGGATAATATATGGTTTGTATCCATCTTACAATTACAATTTTACAGACTAAGTTTTTGAATTTTTTGGAATTTTCTGGAAAACGATTATAAAGATTTTTACTTTCTCTCACTCCTCATACTAAGAGGAAGTATTGTAATCGTGTCAAATTTTCGATATCGAGTTTTCACCGGAAATATCCGTTTTGAGGTCCCCTGAGTCCAAAAAAGTGTTTTCTAGCAAATGGTCTGTGTGTGTGTGTGTGTGAGAGAGAGAGTGTGTGTGTGTGTGTGTGAGAGAGAGAGTGTGTGTGTGTGTGTGTGTGTGTGTATGGGAATAGCATAGCTCAAAAACGAAAAATCGTAGAAAATTCAAACTTGATATTCCGTTTATTTATCACCATGGGATCCGACAGTGGGTCATCTATCAAAATTCCTCAACCGGAAGTACCATTTTAATAGTTTTTTTTTTTTTTAAGTTTTTTGCATTTTTCTCAAAAAATGGCAATTTTCTTGAAACGTTATATATAAACTAAAACATACAATGATCTACATCTTTTATTTAAAACATTTCTCTGGGGCAATTCATTTAAGGGCACTTTTAGGGGAGGGGTGGGGGTTACAGCTTCCTCTAAATTGCTATCATAGTTTGATTATACAATTCTATCATCCAAACAAAATTAATTAGAAATAAATAGATGACCAAAATTCCAAGTTTTAAGAAAATTAGTAAACCGGAAGTGCGCTTTTATTGAACAGGTTTTTTTCAATTTTTGACGAATTTCGTTAAATTTGGTACAGAAACTATAAAATTTTTCAATTATAATTTTGAGAACAGAAATAAGAGAAAGTTGTGTGTGAGTGTTTCACACCAGATTTTCTTTAAAGTAGGAATGCTAATTGCACAGATATAAACCTATATCTTTCATTTGGAAACATCTTACTGAAAGAAATTAGTTTTAGGTTATTTATGAGGAATGTGACATGTTAAAATTTAATTTTGTTTGTACAATATTACTTTGCGCTCACTACAATGTAAAACGTTCAGTGTTTGCCTCCGGGGTTGGAGGTAGGTTGGTACTTCCCCCCACCACCACCACCACCTACATATATTTATGTTAAGACAAATGAACATTAAAAGAAAGTTTGCAATTTTATATATAACTCTATTAAAGAGGAGTAAAAGAGAGAGAGAGGGTTGTAATGTGATTGGTGATGTGATGATGTGTTTGTAGGTAGCTTGTGGCTTGAGCGTTTTAGTGAAAAGGACTTGTGTTTGTTTGAGATAGAATATAAGAATATAAAACAATTAAGAACACACTACTGTTTTATAAATAATTATATTCTGTTAAAATAATAACTACAAGTTACTTGATATTATAAACTAATTTAATATATTGTGAAACTGGCACTGATACTAGGAAGAGCAATTCCTGAAGTAGAATGCCTGTATGGTTTGAAGGCTGAGTTAAGACTGTGTACTCTTTACTCTTTTAAAGTTAATATTGGACTCTATTCTTTGGAATTGCTCTCTCTCTCTCTCTCTCTAGCGGGGGAATTAGCTTGTACAAAAGGTTTGCCCTAAAGGGATTTTGTGCCTTTGTTTTTCTATTTAGTATGATCCCAATTTACAGTACCTGATACTAAAATACAATCTTCTTGAAGTTAAATTCACATTATAAAATATTCTAAATTATTTTTAAAAACTATTATTTTTCATTTCGTTCTTCCACTACAGAGTCATCGTATGAGTGTTTCCACACCAGATTTTTTTCTCTTTACTTTCTCTTACTCCTAGTAAAAGGAAGTATTGTAATCGTGTGAAATTTTCGATATTGAGTTTGCACCGGAAATACACGAATTTCGAGTTTCTCTAAATCCAAAAATCTGGTTTTTAGAAAAATGGTGTGTGTGTATGTGTGTGTGTGAATAGCATAGCTCGAAAACAAAACAAAAATTGCAGATAGTTCAAATTTGATATTCCGTTTAGGGAATCCGACGATAAATGACAAATGTGTCAAAATTCCTCAACCGGAAGTACCACTTTACTGAATAGTTTTTTATTTTTTTTCACTTTTTTGCGATTTTCTCGAAAATGGTTTTAAAGATTTCCCTTTAAACTTTGTATATATCAACTACACATACAAAGATCTACAACTTTTTATTCAAAACATTTCTCCATAAAAAAATTCATTTAAGGGTACTTTGAGGGGAGGGAAGGGGGTTATGTTTTCCTTTAAATGTGCTATTTCCATTTATTCATATAATTGTGCCATTCTAAATAACATTTAATAGACATAAATATGTTGCCTAATATTTCGTGTTTGAATCCTGTTCAATTTATATATTTCCGGTATGGAATGCTTTTTTAGAAGTCATAATGTCTCAGGTATTCCAATAACTGCTTCATGTAACATATTATTTTTGCAATATGCTGACGATATCATTTTGTTTGGAGATTCCTTTACTGATATGTGCAAAAAATTAAACTTCTATCAGATTATTGTAAAAAAAAAAAAAAATTAGTAGTAAATATACTTAAAACAAGATTATGAAGTTTCACAAAGGCAAAAAAAAAAAAAAAAAAAAAAAACATTTTATAATGAAGGTTCCAAAATAGAGTTGGTAAATAATTTTAATTATTTGGGAATTTAATTTATTTACGAAAGCCAACTTAGCTCAAAGGACCAGTGTTGGAGATTTTAAGTAAAGTAAAGTCTTCTTCTTGGGGAATCTATAATTAAGCTGAATGATTCTTTGGGTTCATTCCACTATTTTATATTCTGCTCAGATTTGGGAGTATCCGTTATGCCGATGAATATTGGATAGAATCCAATTATCGTTTTTCAAAAAATTACTTCATCTTAATAAATCTGTTCCTAACTTCCTAATCCATTTGTCGCAATTCGGTTTGTCGCATATAAAAATTAAAATTGGTTCTGAAATGGTTGGAGTAAGTCTTGCGGTTGGAAAATTAATAGACTCCCGAAAAATTTGTTATTCCAAATTAAGAGATTTATATTCTGCAAACAAATTACATAATTCTTTAATAACTGCTAAATTTAATTGGTATATTCAATTGGTGGAAATGTTAAAAATAATTAATATGGATGCAATTTTAAATGTAGAAACACCTATAAAGAGCTTAGAAAAAGCATTCCCTTTGTGTTATCTAATTTATCTAACCTCTACTTAAGAAATCTAGATTTGGATAAATTATCTACATTAGATATAATCTCTTCTACTTAGATTTTTTTTTTTTAAGCTGATTGTGTAATAGAAGATTATATAACCTCAGATTTGGACTTTTATTTGAAACGTTTTATTGCCCAATTTTAGGCTATCTGGAAAATATATATTTCAAAATTTACAAATAATAATAATTCATATCTGTTGTATCACGCTGAGGAATGTCAGTATTGTAGAAATGGTGAACGGGCTGATTGTTTTCAATTTTTTTTTGTTAAATGTCCACTGTTTTAATTTTCATAGAACATACTTAAAATATTGAAGACAGTGTTTCATTTATAAAACAAAAAATCTGGTGTGAAACACTCACACAACTCTCTCTTACTCCTGTTCTCGAAATTATAATTGACAAATGTTATAGTTTGTGTACCAAATATAATGAAATTCGTCGAAAACTGAAAAAGCTGTTCGATATAAGCGCACTTCCGGCTTACAATTTTCTTAAAACTTGGCATTTTGGCCATCTATTTATTTTCTAATTAATTTTGTTTGGATGATAGAATTGTATAATTAACTATGATACCACTTTAGGGGAAGCTGCAACCACACCCCTCCCCTAAAACTGCCCTTACATGAATTTTTCCAGAGAAAGGTCTTAAATAAAAGATGTAGATCTTTGCATTTTTATTTTGTATACGCAGTTTCAAGAAAATTGTCTGAGCTATTTTTTGAGAAAATCGCGAAAAAATGAAAGAATCATTTAGTAAAGTGCCAAAACAAACGCACTTCCGGTTATCTGATTTTTTTCAAACTCGGAATTTCAACGACATATTTAATTCTAATTAACATTATTTAGATCATAGAATTGTCTAATAAACTGAAATAGCAGTTAAGATGAAAATCTAACCCCACCCCTCCCCAAGAAGTGCCCTTAAATGAATTTTCCTGGAGAAATGTTTCAAATAAAAGTTGTAGCTCATTGTATGTCTAGTCGATATATCAAGTTTAAAGAAAATCGTCAGAGCCATTTTTGAGAAAATCGTAAAAACGTAAGAAAGAAAAAAACTTGTAAAGTGGTATTTCCGGTTGTAGAATATTGACACATAAAACACCGTCAGATCCCATGGTGATACCTAAACGTAATATCAAGTTTGAACTTTCTACGATTTTTCGTTTTTGAGCTATGCTGTTCACATACATACACACACACACACACACACACACACAGACCCTTTGCTAAAAACCACTTTTTTGGACTCAAGGGACGTCAAAGCGGATATTTCCAGTGAAAACTCGATATTGAAAATTTGACACGATTACAATACTTCCTCTTATACTAGGTGTAAGAGAAAGTAAAATCAATAACATGATTATTAAAGAATAAGCCTAAGAACTTATACTTATTTACAATAAATTCATTAAGGTTTAACAAAACTTATTTACAATAATTCATTTTTAATTAAGATTGCCTATTTTTCTTAAGATATTATTTTTTCTTTATAATGTAATATTTACACTATTTTTTGTTATTGAAAAGTAATAATCTTTACTTTTTTTTTTCTTTCTTTTGTAATTAATTGCTTTGATGACTTTAATTAAGATTGTTAAAAATTATCTTTAAATTTTTGTAAATATGGAACAACTCCACTGTCATTGTACTTATTGTATAAAACTGTGAAATAAAAAAAATAAAAATAAAAAATATTTCGAGTTTGAAGAAAATTGGTTAACCGAAATTAGGTTTCTTCTGAAGTTTTTTTCCCCAGTTTTCGCGCTTTTCTCTATTAAAAAAAATATTAACGAATTTCATTAAATTTAGTATACTAAGTGTGAATATAAAGATCTATCGTCTTTGTTTGAAAATTTGTTCAGAGAAATTAATTTAAAGAAGTTTTTTTTTGGGGGGGGGGTATTATGCTTTCGTCAAAAAAGCTATTTTATTAAGTCTAGGTTCCCCCGTTGATATAAAACTGAAGGCACACAAACATTTACTAAAAATGGTAAGTTAGAAGAAAATTTGTCAATAATTCTGTAAACGGCAGTGAGAGAAAGTTGTGTGTGTTTTTTTGTTTCTTTTTGTAAAAAATGAAAATTCTTCCTCTTACTCCTAGTAAGGGGAAGTATTGTAATCGTGTGAAATTTTTTATATCGAGTTTTTACCGGAAATATCCGTTTTGAGGTCCCCTGAGTCCGAAATAGTGGTTTTTAGCAAATGGTCTGTGTGTGTGTGTGTGAACAGCATAGCTCAAAAAAGAAAAACCGTAGAAAGTTGAAACTTGATATTACGTTTAGGAATCACCATAGGATCTAACAGTACGTTATCTGTCAGAATTCCTCAACCGGAAGTACCACTTTACTATTTGGAATTTTTACTTTTTTGCGATTTTCTCAAAAATGGCTCCGACGATTTTCTTTAAACTTGAAATATCAACCACATATTCAAAGAGCTACAACTTTTATTTGAAACATTTCTCCGGGAAAATTCATTTAAGGGCACTTATGGGGAAGGAGTGGGGTTAGGTTTTCATCTAAAGTGCTATTTCAATTTATTAGACAATTCTGCCTTCTTAATAATGTTTATTAGAATTAAAAATGTTGTTGGAATTCCGAGTTTCAAAATAAAAAATCGGATAACCGGAAGTGCGTTTATTTTAACACTTTACCAAATGATTTTTTTTTCACTTTTTTGCGATTTTCTCAAAAAATAGCTGCGACAATTTTCTTGAAACTTCGTATATAAACTAAACATGCAATGATCTACATCTTTTATTTAAAATATTTCTCTGGGAAAATTCATTTAAGGGCACTTTAGGGGAGGGGTGGGGTTACAGCTTCCTCTAAATTGCTATCATTGTTGATTATACAATTCTATCATCCAAACAAAGTTAATTAGGAATAAATAGATGGCCAAAATTCCAAGGTTTAAGAAAATTAGTAAGCCGGAAGTGCGCTTTTACTGAACAGTTTTTTTCCATTTTCGACTAATTTCGTTAAATTTGGTACACAAACTATAAAATTTGTCAATTATAATTTTAATAGCAGGATTAAGAGAAAGTTGTGTGAGTGTTTCACACCAGATTTTTATTATTTAGTCCACCTATTGTACTCGGACAAAATTCATATTTTAAAGCTGTTAAATCACAAACAATAACTGGACTTGATATATGAAAATTATTTTGTACATATTAACTTTCTTTTCACTGTCTCGCATTAAAAAGAATACAGTTATCAGTCTATTGTAAAGATAATGTAACTACCGTAACAAAAGCGTCATTATCCATATGGATGTAGAAAATTGAATTTTACCGGAAACACTTTTTTTTTTTTTTGAGACTTCCGGAGTTTGAAAAAATTGTTTTCAAAAAATGGTCACTACTAATCCCTCTCTTCCTCTTTATTAATTTCTAGATGTTTCTATTTTAGTTTCCTTTAACATTTTTCTTACTATGAGGCAATTAATATTTAGAACATGATGTGCAAAGTATTAGATACTTTATAAAAATAAAAGTATTCGTTGGTTCATCTATTATGTTATGAAGAAATATGTTTAGGATTGGTCAAGAAAGAAACATTCAATTATGGCAACGTTTCGACAGAGTTTCCTGTAATTAACAAGGCTTTTAAAATATATACATAGTCTTGTAGGATATGGAAAGTATTTTTTTTTTCTTATTTGAATTGTTGTTACTCCAGCTCTATGTGTGCTATAAGTAACACTGACAAACTCACACTGACGCTGACACACCTCACATACTAAACGAGGGGAAGAAGGTATCCAGCGGTAACACTCCCTAATTAATTATTCAAATTAACTGTTCCTTTCTTCTGCGGAGAGGAGATCGCGAGGCTACTGGCGCCTCAAACGGCTGGGAGGATTGTCTGGAATGCAGCGGGATGATAAATTTCGGATAAGAGGATTAGAGTGGGATTGAAAAGTCTGATGGAATTTGTTATATCGAGTTCGGGCAACATTATTTACAAAAGGAATGTCAAAGTCCGTATGAATGGTTAGATTTGAAATGTAAAATGGAGCGTTAACGATAGTGTGAAGGATTTTGGATTGGAGAGATTGAATTCTTTGGAGGTTTGAATGTTTTGTTGAATCCCATAGTTCAATGCCGTATGTCTAGGTAGGTTTTAATATAGATGTGTATATGAGTCGTTTGTTGTTTAGTGAGAGTTTTGGTCTGTTGTCAAGTAGTCTTTTGAGTAGGCGATAGCGTCTATTAAGTTCAAGCCTTTTAAGTCGGGTATGTAAGTTTCATGACAATCTTTTGTCTACATACATTCCAAGGTAGCGAACGACATTCGTAGGAGGGATAGGAATTATATTGTAATAGACTGGAGGGAGAGTGATGCGGCGGATGTGAAAGTGATGTTTTGAGATTTGGTTTCGTTTAGTTTTATTTTCCATCTTTCAAATCATTCCTCTAACGAAATAAGATGGGTTTGGAGCCTTCTATGTGCGGTTATTGGATCTTGATGAGGAGATAGGGGATAGCTGTTTCTGGATGGGTTGGTATATCTGTTGTATGAACTGCGTAGAGGGTGGGGCCTAGAATACTGCCTTGCGGTACGCCTGCTTCGGTTTTATGAGTAGGAGAATATGATGAATCGATCTGTACTCGGAAATAGCGGTCAGACAAAAAGGATTTTAGAATTACGTATGCCCTTAGGTGAGGTATTAAAATGGTAGGGTGCCCTTGAGTTTCCAGAGCAATCCCGGGTGCCACACTCGATCGAAGACTTGCTTCACATCAAGAAAGATCCCCAGGCAACACTCCTTTTTCTCAAGGGAAGATGCGATGATGTCCATGAGGTGATGGCACTGCTGCAAAGTAGAGTGGTGATGCCTGAATCCAAGCTGATGTACTGGGAAATTGTAGGAAGATTCAACTATTGGAAGAATGTGCCTATAAAAAGAAGTTTCTCAAGGAATTTTGACATGGAAAAAGAATTTTTTAATGGAACTATAAACTTACAAAAAAATTTTTACAGCACATGAATGAAGTAAAATTGAAAGTTAATAGTTGCTTCTAAATGATTCAACACAAACAGCTAATCTGGTAACTTTTAATTTTCTATCAAGCGCAACTTGCTACCAACAAAAGTAAAAATCCGAATATCAACAACTGTTATATTGTCTTGTTGAAATGATTTCATTCTAGATCTTCATATGCGTGGCGCCGCAAGCAACACCCGGCCGCTCAAACCGCAAGTAACAAATCGGCGCATGAAACCGGTTAGTTCTTCTTAAAACGGCACAAACTTTGCTGACAGACTCGATTCCTCATTTGTTTGTGATCAGCATTTAATAAAATTGCACAAAGCTTTGTCATACTGAGTCCTTCGTGTAAAATGTGCCGTATCCTTTCTTCTGAGATGCTTACAGCCTTAGCTATCTCATATACCTTTAATCGTCGATCATCTGGAACCATACTGTGTATCTTCTCGATATTTTCTTCGATAGTTGCAGATTTTGGCCATCCTTCACGTGAATCATCTTCAATCAATATGTACGACCACGTTTAAACTCAGCTGCCTACTTTTTTACTGTCAATAACGAAGGTGCGTAGACTCCTTATACACTTTCAGTAACTTTGGATGAATTTCTGTTGGCCATAAATCATCCAAAACGAAGAATTTTATGAGAGAACGATATTCAACTTTATTCATTTTGTAAAAAAATCATACAACACGCTTACTTTAAACAACCGTATAAAACGAACTGTTTGTTTGAACAAATCACATTTGGTATTTGCTTTGCAACAAGTGTACCAACAAACGAAATAGTAATTTCATTTTTAGCAGTGCCATCTATGAGCTAGGCCGAGAACTTTTCACCTTGCCCTAGTAAGCTTATTTTTACAGTATTAAATTTGCTTTAATTTGCATTGATCCATATAGTGTTAGCTTGAACTACAATAAAGAATAAAACCATTTTATAATACTTTTTTAATGAATATTTATAAATTATTTCATTATACTTCTTGGGTACGAGCAACTCTAGAATACCATAGCTCTGTTCTTACTAGATATTTTAGTTTGTAAATAGTGCATTTTTCAAATATTTTCTTTGATTGGGAATCTTGTTTTTTCGGAATAGAGAACACAGATGTCAACTAAACAGTATACCGAGGGTCATGCAGTGGTACAGTTACTCTATCTTTATAAATACTAGAAATACTTATATTATTTTATCAATATTTAAGCTATGTTAAAAATCGAATACCTCTAGTTTGTACCTGTGATTGTATTTAACTCTTGTGATATTTTTGGTGAGTGTTTTTGAAAGAATATTGGTTGATTGCCTAGACAGTGATTCTATTAATACAATATATAAATAATATATTCTAGTATTGTAGTTTATTTTTATCAAGAGTTTTGTGGTACCTTTTTACTAGTTATTCTTATTCGTATTTATTCGTTGAGCATTTGAATATTTGCAGTATTACATCAACCAATTAAATTAGTTGTACAGCTTTTTTCGGGCGAATTATTGCGATTGTATTGGTTTTCCAAAATTGTTTTTTGAGTCAGAATGTTCTGCTTGGATGTCATAGAAAATCCGATATGATGGTTTCGATCACCATCACATAATAATGGAAAGTACCATTGTGAGAATAGTATTTTCTTGAAGATTTTTCCTTTGGTTTTCTTATATTTTTAATGAACTTTTACCGAGAAAGTTGGCAGCTAGTTTTTGGGGGAGTTGTGAAATGAGGCTATCCCCCTAAAAAAAAATCATTTCAGTGTAATCTATATTTTCACAAACTCAAAACAATATTAAATGATAATGCAGATAATTTGATGCATGCATCAGAAACATAATTTATCTGAAGAATAATATAAACCATACACCCAATTGAGAATGTTTACATAGACGTGCATACCGAAGCAACAGAAATTACACTGCACTTTGTTTTGGTTTGTGACAGCGTAAACTCAAACACGAGCAAATTCGATGTTAGTGCTTCGAATATTAAAATAATATGTGATGTCTCTGAAGAAAGATTTTTTTTAACCACAAAGTTATTTAATAGAATTGTGATTCTAATTTCAGTTTTTTCAAAATAACTCCAATGATTGCATGCTTCATTATTTTGCGGATTCTCATCCATCGTCAGAGTAAGGTTTTTTTTTTTTTTTTTTAATCATTTCGTGTAGAGAGTTGACTTCAAATAAAAAATAAATGTTTATATCATACAGTTAAGATATGATGCGCCCTTTCTTTCGATTTGCCAGCAATCTCAGCTAACTCAGTCAATTTCAACCGGTGATCATTCATAATGGTTTTGTGGACTTTCTGGATGATTTTGTTCTTCCAGAACCCTCACCATCCTGAGTGCACGTACGATCATTTTTGAAGTCCACTACCAATGTTCTGACAGTTGTAAATAAATGGAACAGACTCTTCCAATGATACGTCTAACTCCGCTTTAAGAGATAAACTTTTGATAAAAAAAATATTTTATCACTGATCGCACTTCGTTTCCTTGCATACTTAAAAAAAACAGCAAAATTTGATAACTTTAAACAGTCACAGATTAAAAACAACACAAAGTAACTCTGTGATATGTTTAGGTTATACTAGAGAATAAAAATGGCATTTCAAGATGGAGCAGCGAGCACCATCTATTGGGGAGGTCAGAAACTTATCATCCCATCCTCGTACATTAGTAGCTTAGGTGGAATTTAATAAAAAATTTATTAAAAAAAAAAATTGGTTAACAGGAATTGCGTCTTTACGGAATAGGTTTTTTTTAGTTTTTTGAAATTTTCCCGAAAATTATTATAACTATTTCCTTTAAACTTTATTAACTGACAAATATAAACCTATCACTTTTATTTGAGATATTTTTCTGACAAAAAAAATATATTTTTTTATTAGGTAGTTCGGCGGAATTGGTGCTGTTAAATTTCAAATATTATATGGAGTTGGTTCAATGTTATTGGCGCTCTTTTTAGAGCTACGATCTAATCATTCAACCTACTACCTGGTGGGTAGGTACTTGCGCCTCTACCATCTCTATATTTAAGTTAGGATAAATGAGTAAAATTTGAGATTTAAAAAAAAATTTATCATTTTATATTGCTAAAGGAGAAACTCGTATGAGTGCTCTTATTGAATGGCACGCGTATTTTATGTATAATTTATTTTCTTCTACATCCGTTTAATATCGTGCTAAATTTCATTGAAACGAATGTTATTTCAGTATGGCTTTCTTCAAGTCCCTTTTCCCATTCTGCTTTCTCGCTTCAAATCCCGACAAAGTTCCATTGTGTTTTATTATACTTACAGGTAATACATTTTATAAAAAAATTGATTACTAACGAATATTTTTATTGTTTTGTTGCAGATGTGGTTAGAGCCCGGTTAGAAGAGAAAACGGGGCTACCACCGCCTGGCTAACAATGGAAGGTGGTAACCTAACTAAAGATAAGGCTGTGTATCATGTATCTAGGAAATGTGCCGCTATATTAGCTACTTTAATAGTACTTGTAGTGGCTATTAGTTTTCTATTGTTGTACTTATTCGTACCCAGATGTCAGTGTAATGTAGCAGAGCAATCGCAATCAGAATCAGAGCAAGCTACTAAACCAATACCATTACATGTACGACTGCCCACTTCAGTCAGTCCAATAGCGTATAATGTTCGCCTAATACCGTTCATATGGCCGGGTAATTTTACATTTAATGGTGATGTGACAATCATGATCAACGTTACTATGGAAACCTGTAATATTACGTTACACGCAGCAGAGCTCACTATATTACAAGTTAATCTAACTAGAATCACTAATAATTATATAGATACAATGTCTAATACAAATTATATCATGACATCAGATCACTTGCAATCAAATAACAATATTATTATAAAAAATACGGAATTGGATAAGGAACGTGAATTTTTGATTATCCATCCAGAAAACGCCATCCAACCTGGGCAGTACAAATTAACAATCAAATTTATTGGAATATTAAATGATGCTTTGCAAGGTTTCTATAGGAGTTCCTATGTTGCTGATAATGCTACCAGATGGATTGCAACAACTCAATTCCAATCGACTGATGCCAGAAGAGCATTTCCATGCTTTGATGAGCCTGCACTTAAATCTAAATTTACTATTAGTATAGGAAGACCTAAGAATATGACGTCAATATCCAATATGCCTCTTAATGGTTCTCCAGTTCCAGTGTAAGTATTTTTTTTTAAGATTAGAACATTATTGATAGCAAAATAGTAAAAAGAAATGATCAGCTAATCTGGCACTTAGCAGGAAATAGTAAGAATCAAATCTCTTAGGAAAAAAAAATGTATGAGAGACAAGGATTTCTTCGCATTGGAAACTAGCTTGAAGTTCCAATCTAAGAACTTTTTTTTTAATTTAAGGCCGTCACCATCTATGGTCCTTGGCGGCCGTAGCCTTCTCTGTGCACTGCCGGCCCCCGGACAGTGTTCTCTCGTAACAAACAAACACTGTGCATCACCGGACAGGGAGCTGTAGAAGCTCCTAGGAAGAAAAAAAATCTAAGGGCAGCACAGCTGGACAAGAATCCGGGATCTCCGCGTGGGAGTCCAGTACGTTAATCACTTAGCTATTCCCTTCCCTAAACAAATAATAATTCTGTTAATTTAACTACCTGCCACTTATGCGATTGCAGCCCTTGCTAAAAAAAAAAAAACTCAAACTAATGAAGTTTAAAGAACTTGTAGCTGGCTTATTTTAAGGTAACTTAAAAGTACCTGATGGTTCCCAGTGTTTTCGGAACATTCCGACACTAGTCAAGTATGTAGGCAAGCAGGAACTGATGAATTGGTCTTTGTCCAGCTTTGTCGGCTTCCAAACAAAATAACGGAAGTTCTTTTTCAGAAGAATGATATGCTTTCTTTTTTTAAAAAATATCTGTTAGGAAAAAGCCGTGGAACTATGAAACGACGCTTACCGACGGATCACATCGGTTAAATATGAATCTCTTATATAGACCACTGAAGATTGGTACTCATGCGAAATTGCAACTAGAAATTCCACCTGATTGTTATAAAATCTGAATTTATTTACACATTTTAACCTTCTCTTTGCTATACACACAAAGGTGCAGGCTTGGGACAGCATTTAAATCCACACCGATCATTTATTTCATTTGCATTATGTGCCTTAATTTAAAACAAATCCTTCAATCTAGAATTTAATAGGCGTCAAATTGGCCAACAAGCATGCTCCCTTAACAGTTCATTCATTTTGTCTTTTAATTTTTATAACAAGGGTTGTTTTTCAATTGAAATACCAAAATTTAAGCCTTCTATTTATTTTAATTTATTATTTTTATCTTCCATTATTTCCCTCGACGTTTCGGCGTCTGGTTACGCCATTTTAAAGAGGATGATAATTTTACAATACAACAATTATCAAACAAAAAATATATTGTTTTTTTTTTTTTTCATTTATTTCTTGTTTTGTCAATTGTAATAAAATTAGATAATTATTAATTAAACCGTCGCATTTGCTTTTATTTTGAGTTTGTCTCAAAAATGTTAAAATAATGCTGACAACAAGAATGATGATAAAGATTGTTTTTTGTTCTAACTTTTTAGCATATGTGTAGATTATTTTTTAGAGGCTAAGTTGGCATGTGCAGTTTTATTTACTTGAATAAATTATACTTAGTAATTTTTATATATACAGGGTGAAACAGCAACCTCTGGCAATACTTCGGGATATGGTTTGTCACTTTATTTGGAACAAACAATTTCTAATAAACCATGGTCCGATTCGTTCGCCTTCAAAAGTTATTCTTCATTTTCTAAAATTTTCCATTTTCCTACTTTTTCTCATAAAATTGATTATATCTCAAAAAGTTTTTCACATAAATCATATTCAATTACATCTTTGGAAAGAGCATTAAATTTCCTATAAGAAACAGAAGTTTTATTTTAATTGAATTAATTATAAGGTTTTTCAGAGACTTTAAACTTAACTCTACAGCGCTTCGACTGTTAAAAACTACTTTTCAATAGTATTTTCTTATAAATTTCTTTAAGGCTAGCGTATGGTCCGGTTACAGAAAAAATATCTACATTTCACCAGCTTTCCAACGATAATAATATTGTGGGGTTTCTTTCTTGTTTTCTTAAAGAAAATGCAGAATAAATGTAAAAAAAAAAACACAAAATGAAAATTGAGAGCTATTACAAAAATATCCTAAGATTAATTAATAATCCTGTAATGAACTTTGGAATTCTAATCTCACGATAGAAATCCGTCTAATTCTAATAAACAGAAACATTTAGTCGTGATTTAGCTGGTCATACATTCAAAACGCCATAGTCTTCTGTCATAGAATAGCGAGATATGGTTTTTATTTATGGGATTTGTAACGGCAGCGCGTCGGAAGCTGCAGCTGAGTATGCTTGCCGTTGGCCTAACAGGAAACCATATAAGCAGCGTATTAAAGACTAGAGGAAACCGGTTTTCTGAGAATAAACTACCGAGGAAACTTTGATGGTTCTAAAGAAAATTCATGTCAACGCATCTTGAATGTGTTTGATGACGATTCTACCCTTAGCACACGCAGAGTGGCATTGTCGCTAGTTTGTCACATCAGACGGTGCACAGGTATTTTCGACGGGATGGTAGATATCTGTATCACGTGCAGCAAGTACAGTATTTGCTAGAACGTGATTACGCCTGTCGTACTCAATTCTGTATTTGGCTGCTACAACAAACAGCCCAGAATCGTCGTTTCCCTCAAAACATTTTGTGGACCGATTAGGCGACGTTTACTCGAAATGTTTCTTTTAACAGCCGCAAATGCACTATTGGAGTGACGAGAATCCCCGTGCAACCAGAACGGCGTCAGAACGATCAAAGTTTCCTCGGTGGTTTATTCTCATAGAACCGGTTTTCCTTAGTCTTTGATACGCTGCTACAGGCGCCGGTTTCCTGTTAGGCCTGCGCCTGTTAAGCCAACGGCAAGCATACTCAGCTGCAGCTTCCGACGCGCTGCCGTTACAAATCCCATAAATAAAAACCATATCTCGCGATTCTATGACAGAGTACTGTGGCGTTTTGAATGTATGACCAGCTAAATCACGACTAAACGTTTCTGTTTATTAGAATTAGACGGATTTCTATCGTGAGATTACAATTCCAAAGTTCATTCCAGGATCATTAATTAATCTTAGGATATTTTTGTAACAGCTCTCAATTTTCATTTTGTGTTTTTTTTTACATTTATTTCGCATTTTCTTTAAGAAAAAAGAAAGAAACCCCACGATATTATTATCGTTGGAAAGCTGGTGAAATGTAGATATTTTTTCTGTAACCGGACCGTATGCTAGCCTTAAAGAAATTTATAAGAAATTACTATTGAAAAGTGGTTTTTAACAGTCGAAGCGCTGTAGAGTTAGTTTAAAGTCTCTGAAAAACCTTATAATTAATTCAATTAAAATAAAACTTCTGTTTCTTATAGGAAATTTAATGCTCTTTCCAAAGGTGTAATTGAATATGATTTATGTGAAAAACTTTTTGAGATATAATCAATTTTATGAGAAAAAGTAGGAAAATTGAAAATTTTAGAAAATGAAGAATAACTTTTGAAGGCGAACGAATCGGACCATGGTTTACTAGAAATTGTTTGTTCCAAATAAAGTGACAAACCATATCCCGAAATATTGCCAGAGGTTGCTGTTACACCCGGAATAATTATTGGAAGGCCTGAAATCGTTAAAAGAGTATGAGACTTAACATAGTAGTACTCTTAATATAATAGCAAATGCGACGATTTAATTAATAATTACCTATTTTTATTACAACTGACAAAGCAAGAAAAAAGTGGAAAAAATCAATATATTATTTGTTTGATAATTGTTGTATTGTAAAATTATCATCCTCTCGAAAATGGCGTAACCAGACGCCGAAACGTCGAGGTAATATTGGAAGAAAAAATATTAAATTAATATAAATAGAAGGCTTAAATTTTCGTATTTCAATTGAAAACAACCCTTGTTATAAAAATTAAAAAGTATTAATAGCCTACAACTTTACCAACTGTAACTATTAATAAGGTGCTGCACTCATTGGTATTTCTTAAGTTGTATTCCCCAATCAGTCCTGAATATCAAACCGGTACAGCATACTCCACGTGGATTAAGATCGCTTCGTTATAAAGGATCGTTCATTGCACCTCAATTAAGTCCACAGTGAACTTTAACTGAACAAGAAAGAGCATTACCTATTTCCTAACGGTTTCTGCTTGTCTATTCGTTGTGACTGTTCCAGCAGAAAGTGTTATTAGAAATTAATGGTACCACGATATTTCTGCTTATCAACATTTTGTCGCTTATGTCGCCAAACACTATGATTCCATTTTAACTTTTCTTTAGCAATATTGAGTGTCTGAATTTTTTTGTCTGCGTTAAAGGTGGTTTTTATGAACAAATAGCCATTCAATATGTTTAAAGAGAAATTGGCCAGACCATATACCTCGAAACACAAACCGCCAGAAACCAATAACAACAATTCATCCGCAAACGCTAACATTTCTACGTTATATGGAAAATTCATTTTTTATAAGGAATTGAATAATGTTTTAATAATGAATTCGAAATGTCATGCGCATTACAAGAAATGTATATACACACCAGTTATGGTTTTTGCCTTTTATTTAAATAAACTGACATTAAAACATCGAAATTCATTAGTATTTTTAAATATTTTACATTTTCATTGTTATACTTGATTTTTTGCCATTTAAGTTTTTCATAGACCATATTATCTATGTTAGTTTGTGCTTAAGATTAAATGCGATCAGTATATTTATTATAACTACGTCATTCATCATTGTAATTACAAATACAATAATTTTACTTTGTTACCTAGTATTATATATGTTTGTTGAGCAACTGAAAAGCGAAGGTCTCCGGTAATCAATATTCCTAGGAATTATTAATACATTATTGTGGCAACTTTCATTCGATCAATTTCCATATAAAATAGATGTTTTATTGTTGACATTGAATGTCAACACTAGGTTACATAATTACAGTTATAACTAAATAATTTTAAGGAGCCAATTTTACACTTTCTGCTATGTTAAGTTGTCTGTCTACAGAAAATTTTCATGTAAAGTTTAAATATAAAAGATTTCCATTATTCAGCAGTTGTATATAATAGAATATTCAGAATATAGAAAAAATCAATATTCCTCATTGCGACCCATAAATAAGTGGTGAAGTGCCGTTATTAGAACGTAATTGCCTTTTATCGACATCCATCATTTTAATAAAAAAATTACGGGTGTTTTCCAGTTTAAATAACTTAAAATAGGTTTAAATTAAGGTCAGATTCAACATGTAAATAAGATTATGTCAAAGATACATTCATCATTCAATTAGCTGGACAATAACGACATAAAAAAGAGAAATAAATATTAAAAAAAGTGATTTTGTTCGTTAAACTCCGGTTGCAGCGTATTTCTTAAAAACATTCTGTATCTGAGAGGAGATTATAAATATTTATTGTAATGCGTGAACAATATCTTACATTTCATGATTTCACTTATGCATAGTATTTGTTATATCTGCGTGTAAAATTATAGCGTCTGGAGTGTCCAAAAAGAGAATGAATAAAGCAAAGTTAAAATTGTAATCATTGAACATACAACTGTACCAAATAACCATCATATTCCCTCTCGATATTACTATTACAAACAACTATTATGTTTTCTCTTGCTGTTAGTATGTGTTGATTGCTTCTCGCTCGTCCTAACTTTGAACTTGTGATGTGTTTACCTCGTGCTCTGCTGCTCTGTTAGTGCGCACATTAGCTAGTTGAATTTTTATCACTTTTGTGTGGCCACACCTTGAACATTATTCGACATTGTTTGTACGTCTATGTACCTTCACCTATTTAAACCATTGTGGAACTTACGGTACTAAAATTTCAACCTTTTGTCAGCGTACCATCATCACCATCAACAACAAGAACAACATTATTTTTATCAACCATAGTATGTACCTGGTACGGAAGATAACGACACAGCTCAATTAACATCTTTTATCTATTAATTTAATGCAAGAGAGATATAACATAAAATCAGCTTTTATTAATAGATGCATTGTTGTAATATGTATAGATGCATAGATTACATTATTGTAAGTTTGTCAATCTTCCCTTTATTTTCTATTTAAATACAGTATACTTTAAAAGAACCTGTATCTCTTTATTTATTTAATTTTATTAACGGTGCAATAACCGTAGAGAAGAGATTAGTCTACCTATTTGGCCGTACCAGCGACCATGAAAAGAATTTTTTCCCATTATGTGGTCTAATGAGAAAATCAAATTAAAATTCAATCAATGAAAATCGCTGATTGTATAAAACAAAATAGTCAGATGGAATGCCAATGTTTTATGGCAAGAGACTGATAGAATGGAATTAGTAGATTAAAGCGTTCCTATTCTAGCATGGAGAGACTGCGCTTAGGTTAGGGCACGGATGAGTACACTTTGGTCCCAGTCATTCCGTCTCATAAAAAGCTTTTGATCCATAATAAATTCCAGGAGTGTCGAAAGAGATATCACCAATTTTAAACTCGACACCCGAAGTGCCCTAAATTTGGAAATAACCGATACAAATTTATTAGAGCCGTACCCGTTCCCATGTTCGAATATAGACTGCTCACACCAAAGACCAGGAGCATTAACACTGAAAAATAAATTTGTTTGGAACTTTCACATGGTATGGGCACAAGATTTACATTACCCTCTACACCTTAAATAAAAGCTTTTTGGGATTACTTACAGAATTTTAATTTACTAATATTTAATACAACTTTTTTTTTCCTTTGAGTTGGTTCTGCAGAGCTGGAAAGCATGCGAGATATTTTCCATGATTGCCTGCTTCTTTTTGTGGTCATCGAACGGTTTCGGGCATTCGCCTATCATCAGGATGTTTTTGACAAAACAGTGTGATAACATAGACTTGCACAAACTAAATAGTCAGATGATATCTCTGACTTGCATCAACTAAATTTGCTCTGTGCAAGTCTATATAATCACAATGTCTTGACAAAAACATCCTGTAGATACGCGAACGCCCGAAACCAGTCGATGAGCACAAAAAAAAAGCAGGATATCATGGAAAATATCTTTGAAACTTTTTTTAGTGTTACACTTTCAAAGACCATTATTAGTGGTTCTTCCTTGGTGTTTAGAGCCATTATCCAAATCCCATCTCCTTATTAGCCGATGGCGGCTTCTACACAAATGAAGATAGCTCAGGGATTCTCTTTATAAGATGAGTCGGAACGCAGAATAGACTCAGGCCTTTAATACAACAGAATATGCAAGTTTTTGCTCGATTATTTGACACTTTATTGGCAGGAGGAGCTATCACAATAAGTGGCTAGCAAATTGACCATCCTATTTTACATTTCGAGCAAATTTATTGGCTTCTTCAGGGATATTAATAAAGAATTAGTGAAGAATTTAAAAACGAAAAGCATTATTAAAAACAACAGAAAGTTTAGAAAAAATGAAAGGACAAAAATACTGGATGGGAAGTTGGCCACCAATGTGGCAGTTTTTATCAACAAACATGTTTTGAGCCCTTGTTCGTTTTGTTTTGAGCTTTCTACTTTCTTTATAATATGCATTATTTGTTTTTATTATTATTATTATTATTATTATTATGCTTAATCTGATTCCTCTTAATCTGATTGTCTACTTTAATACCCCTGGAAGAAGACAATAAATTTTGTTCTAAACGTGAAAGAGGTGTTAGCCGAAAGAAAATCTATTCTGTGATCGATTCTTGATAATTTATACATAAATAAATGAACGAGAATCGGAATCTAGTTTAGTTTTTTATTTTTTGAATTATTTTTGGCATAAAATTTAGATAAGATTTAGAGATGCAAGGTGGTTCAAAAATTTGAATGGTATTTAAAAAACTTACCTTTGAACGACATCATTATTCTCAAATTTATTATGTAAAAGATTTCTTGTTTCATCAATAATTGTAAACATGAAACTATTCTTGCAGATTGCCAGATTAGGATTGATTGGCACATCCATTTATGCTTTTTAATATTCTTCACTGTTGAAAATATTTCTATTTATAACAATAATAATTAGTAAGTCTTTCTAGCAAATGAACAATAGAACTCGATAGTTGTTTTTAAAGATGACAAATACAAACTGCACAATTGAAAATTTATTATATTTCATAATTTTAATTAAATCTTCATCAATTTGATTGATTTACCTAAATATTTATTTTTAATGAACAAAATGAACTTATAATTTGTACGATATTTGTTTATTACCAATTAATTAAATTTTAATTTTCATA
The DNA here is from genome assembly GCA_011037195.1 of Triatoma infestans. Lineage (NCBI taxonomy): Eukaryota > Metazoa > Arthropoda > Insecta > Hemiptera > Reduviidae > Triatoma > Triatoma infestans. The sequence goes on along the minus strand of JAAEAF010006541.1, from coordinate 5,697 downwards.
GTGAAGGAATACCAGATTATGAATGGGATCATTTTAAACAATCAGTACCAATGTCCACTTATCTAGTAGCATTTTGTGTATCTGATTTTGAACATTTGTCTGATGGCACATTTAAAGTTTGGGCTAGAAGTGATGCAATACAACAAGCGAGATATGCATTAGAAATTGGACCGAAAATTTTAAGATATTTTGAAAGTTATTTTCAAATAACTTTCCCATTACCAAAAATGGATATGATTGCATTGCCTGATTTTGCTGCCGGTGCAATGGAAAATTGGGGCCTTATTACATTCAGGTATGTTGGTGTAATTATAAGACTTAATTCTCTTTAAAAAAAAAAATGTTTATGATGTTTCATTTTGTTCACAGGGAAAGCGCGATGTTATATCAGATTGGTGTATCAGCCAATAAACATAAACAACGTGTTGGTACAGTGGTAGCTCATGAATTAGGCCACCAATGGTTTGGTAATTTGGTTACACCAAGTTGGTGGTCAGATTTATGGCTAAACGAGGGTTTTGCCACATACATAGAATATTTAGGTGTTGATTATGTTGAGCCTAGTTGGCGTACAACTGATCAATTTGTTGTAAATGATTTACAAAATGTTTTACAACAAGATGCATATAAATCTTCACATCCTGTATCAGCGTCTGTATCGCATCCAAATGAAATTGATGAAATATTTGATTCAATATCGTATGGTAAAGGTGCCTCAATTATTAGAATGATGAATCATTTTCTAACTAAAAAAGTGTTCAAAAGCGGCCTTACAAATTATTTAAATAATAGAAAATATCAAAGTGCAACACAAGATGACCTTTGGCAAGTATTGACCGAACAAGCTCATTTGGAAAATGTTTTAGAACCTGATTTTAGTGTTAAAGAAATAATGGACACATGGACATTGAAAACTGGATTCCCATTGATCACTGTTGAAAGAAATTATGAAGATGGTTCTGCTGTTATCTCACAGGTGAGAGGTAATTAATTTTAAAAACCAAAAAAAAACCCTCTAATTATTGATCCTACTAGAAATAATCAGAGAAAAAATTTCCTGAAACCTCTGATAAGGAAATAAAGAACTGTCTTAAACTATCAAAAGAAGAGATTTATTATTTTCTATTAGAACATGTATTACTAACACAGTGCATGGTTTTGAGTTCCTGGTGTATGAAAGAATTATACTTAGCAAAAGGAACCTACACAAAAATTATATATACAAGTATATGTTTGGTGTATGTATCTGTGTATGTATGAACAGAATACTTATTAAAAAATGAAAAATTTGCCGGAACTTCAAAATGTGAAATTCCGATTAAGACGCTAAAATTTTTTTGCTGTTTTTATACTAAATTTCTTTGAAGTTTTATGCGCTATTTTTGATAATTTTGTTGACTTTCATTAACATTGTACTATGCTAAGTTCAGTGATAAACAAAAAACAGGTATAGACAATAATTTCACTTTATTTACTGTTGAATATAGTGAGCTTGAAAGACAAGTAAGAATTATTTATTAATTACTTATTTCTGTATATTAAGTATACTTTTTGTTCAATAATTGATTTGAACAAGTAAAATTAAAGTTATATATATTTATATTTAATGCAGTCTTCGAAGAGGTGGATAATTTTATCTACCTCCATTCTGAAATGAAAAGTCCAAATAAAATTCAAGAAAAGATCTGTAATGAATTTTTAGGAAAACTGCTAGTAAAAACGCAACGCCAGGACTGCTCTTTAGAGCCAAGTGAGAATACTTCTCATCTTTCGATCGCAATATAAGCTACTGCGATCGACAAAACTTCGAGTTTTTAAGATTAGGTTATTAGAAAAAATTATATCCAGTGAGAATCGAAATTGTCAAAGCCAAGATTGAACTATTCTTTGTAAAGAATTTATAGTAAGAAGATCAAGGAGCAATAGACTCCGATAGCTTGGCTATAATATGATTAAATTTGTGCTATAGCAAACGTACCATGGATTTGAGATGGATGGAGCCAGATGAAGGGATAAAGCTATTAGGGGATCTAATTGTGAACGTGTTTGGAAATGTAAAACAAAGTTCTTGAACAATGGAGGGCTAAAGGGGATAGCAGAACATTTATTTATAATTTATGTAATTTTTTTTTTTCTAGAAACGTTTCCAATATGAGAATATAAGTCAAGAAGCTGAAAGCAATTGGTGGGTACCGTTAAGTTATACAAATCAAGAAAGAGCTGATTTTACTACAACACAACCGTCTCACTGGATGAAAGCTGAAGGCCATATTAGTATTGACAATCTAAATACCCATTCCAATCATTGGGTTATATTTAATATTAATGAGACTGGTATTTAATTTTCTATTTTGTTGTATTATTTTAGATTTAAATGAAGAGTTAACAAAATGCATTTTATATCATTTTTGATATTTCTACAGGTTTCTTTAGAGTTAATTACGATTCAAGGAATTGGGATATGTTGACTACACATCTTCTTCATCCAACCAAATTCCTCAAAATAGGTGAGTAAAAAAAAAAAACAGAAGTGATAGTATATTCAATTTCGTGTTATACTAAGAATCTGCAACATTCTTTGACGCCACCAATTCTGCGATGTTAAATCTTTCAAACATTTAGATAATGTGAAGCTAATAAAGTATAATTTTTGTTTTTTAAGGTGAATTAAATAGAGCTCAAATAGTAGACGATAGTTTTAATTTGGCAAGAGCTGGTGTGCTAAATTATTCAGTTGCATTGAATATATCTAGATATTTAGCTCAAGAGACAAGCTATTTTCCCTGGGCATCAGCATTTCCAGCTCTTAACTATATCGATTCTATGATTGCAAAAATGCCCATTTATGATAAATTTAAGGTTAGTTTTTTTATGTTTATTACTATCTCTTACGCCTTGTAATTTCAATCGTTGTTACTCTTTACTCCTCGATTATTATAAAACAAATAAGACAAGCTAACTTTCTATAAGATGCATTAATATCCTTTACATTAAAACTAACTTATTTCATCAAATTGGCATCATTTCTGAGTACTTCATCTTTGAAACCAATATTAGGTCGTCGGTATTTATGTTTTGTTTATGGAATGTAAATAGAAGTAATTTTATGCATCAAATAATACCTGAAACTGATATCAGTTGGACCGAGAGAAAAGTGGAATAACAAGAAATTAATAAGAAACACAAGTTTATCTAATCGATATCATGACACAATTTAACTAGTTTGTAGCCTACAACGAACACCATTGCTGATGGATCCAGAAAGGGCACTTAGAATAAATATTATTCCATCAGTAAGTGTGCTCAGTTTTGCGAATCAAGCACCCAATTAAATATCTTCTATTCTTTCTGAAATTCTATATTTTTTTGCATCCAAAAGAAAGTCAACTTCGTGCCTTATTCGGTAATGTTTTTAAATTTGTCACAACCTATTACAATTAAAAAATTAATTTAGTCCATATTTATAGCTGATTATTTCTTAAAACTATCCAGCAATGCGATCCATAAGAAGTGAGCCAAAATAATATCATGAAATAGAAAATATATGAACTTATTTAGAAGGTGTGTGTTCAAATAAACACAAATTGCACACAATAAAAAACCGCATCAGATGGCAATAAATTTATTTAGGCCTAGCGCCCACTAGCAACTTTTTCAAAGCAACTTTTTAATCACCGAAATAAAACATGTTACTTCTTAAGGAAAAGCACCCACTAGTGATTTTTTAGTTGCGGCAACTAAAAAATTGCAACAGCTTCGATTTTGTGGGTGATGAAACTGTTGCCGGTGTAAATAGAACAAGCATGTTTAAACAGGCTCGCGCACACACTGGCAATTGTTTAGTTGTTTTGATTTATAGTTTAGTCTCAGTTCGACAAACCAACTAAAAAGATGTCGCTAGATACAGAATTATTTATATGTGAAATTCAAAAACGACCTGCATTATGTAATACAAAATTAAAAGAATTTTCGGACAAAAATTTAAAACAAAATTTATGGATGGAATTGTGTGAAAAATTCATTGAAAATTGGAATGAACTTGCGGACAAGGAAAAAATGACAAAGGTAAGTCAAAAATTAAATTGTTTTAGTCATTATACAGCAATTACATTAAATTTTTGGAAACAACCTTGGGAAGAAATAAAATAATTCCTAAGCCCAAAACCTCGAATGTTGCTTCTTATCCCAACAGCAGGAATGCTTTCTAAAGGACATTCATAGGGCGTGTTTTCAAAGTGTATTCCAATGTTCTCTAACATAATTGTGCAGCATGCGATTATGATAGAATCGCTAAATTCAATACTAGTATCGAGCGGCCTGTGAAATATACGCCACTTGCTCGCTAAAATTCCAAAGTACATTCTACCATTCTGCGGGCTCTTGCTAATCTGTAATTAAATATTCGTTCTTTCATTGATAGATTTCTACTGGCTTAAGGTCGCAGCACAGACTGTGAAAGAGCAAATGCCTCGCCTCCTACAAGTATAAATGGCATTGGCCTCCCATTTTCATGATTAGGAAGAAGTTTTTGCACCGGTATATTTAATTTATTTATATGAAGCGACTTTGAAAATGTAGATTGTTTAAAAATATTAGAATCACTTGATGAACCGTAAGCTCCAACTTCTATATAAATGAATTTGTAATCAGAATCTACTATAGTGATGGGATAGTTCGAGCGGAGTCGGTTCACTGGAACGAATCCAGTTGCGGAACGAGTTGATTCAAATCCCTATGTTTAAATAAACTGATTCCAGCAAAATTAAATGAAATTTTTATTATTTAAAATTAAATTAAGGCAGGTATAGCACGAAAATTAAGTATTAAACTGAGTTGTGGCCATGTTGAAAGAACCAGTGACAGGATTCTAATTTAATATTTTGTAACCTGAAACCATACTAACAATCCTGGTGAGCTTAAAATACAGATGGTTGGGCGGTGGAGTGAATTCCTAGTATAATTTTTTACGGTCAATATTTCATAGATTGAATAACCAGTATACACTAATACTGAATTATTTCCATTGCATAGAAGCATAAATTATATTTCGACAAAAAATTATATTCACTTAATAATATTTTTTCTAAATATATACATATAGAGAGCTATCTGGTGTTAGAAAAGGGAAGATGGATTCAGTTACAGGCAGCAGTGAACTTGGAACGGCTTTCTGAATCTGACTCCAATCTGGGCACTCTCATTGGTTGAATCCCTGGAACCGTCTGGACCCGAAACCGGAGTTGATTCAGATTATTTGGTTCCGGAGTGAACGAATAAATCAAATCACTGAATCTAGCCAATAGAAACGCTTGAAATGGAACCGACTCCACGAACTCGTTCCAAAGGCAATGGTGCCTGTAACTGAATCCATCTTCACTTTACTAACACCAGATCGCTCTCTACGTTTATATATTTTATTTTTTAAATATTCTACAAGGTTTATTTGAAATGTTAATCAGAAAAATAATAAAAAAAAGTTACAATCACTCTAAAAAAATATAAAACAAATGAATGAGATACATGAAGTTTCATTTCATGAAAAAATATTTCTAAAGGGCATGAGAAGTGGGTATGGAAGGTGGAGGAGACTAAAAATATTAATCAGTTTTCAGATTTCAGTTACTGGTCAGAGTCCGAGCTGGAGCCAGTGTTAAGTTACAAACGATCAAATAAGAAATCAAATTTAAAAAACTATCA